>VXBJ01001550.1:712891-715391 GCA_013400055.1 Nycticryphes semicollaris
TTTAGCAGTTCTGATGTGAGATGAAAAAGGGCGGAAAAGAGAAAAGTAAAAGTCAGTCAGGATCTCAGTTGTTATTTAACTCAAAGTATAGCATTTAGAGACACTGTCTCAATGTGGAAAGTGATATCCATGCACAGGTCTAAAATGAAGAGAATAGAGCCTCTCCTTTGTAACAGAAGGAATCACTCTTCATGTTTTGTCCATGTGGAGCTTCCACTCATGAGGCACCGGAAAAAAAGACAGTGTATTAATTAAAATGTGACTGAATTTATAAAGCAACAAGCACCACCATAGAGCAGAACCACAAGAGCTCCTCTGAAAAGCCTTCGCTTCTCACCAAAAGACATCTATGAAAACAAATTTTATAGTGATGTTAAGTATTGTGACTACATTTAATAAAATATTTCTAGGGAACCTTAGGGAAGGTCACAGAAGCACAGTAACAATTCAAATGGTCTTCTGCCCAAATGGAGCAGCTTTAGATGTCAACTACGCAATCTGAAATGGCTGGGGCAAACACTCAATGCTGCCACAAGCCTTCTGAACTCCAGTTAATATTTCATCATACACTTAGGTATTTTTTTCCCTTACAAGTTAACCAAATCTCACTTTCCATTCAGGTCTTCTATGTACATCCATATGGAGAGTAAGTTTACCGATCACAGAGCATAGCCCCTGACATGCACTAGACAGTAACATTCAATGGAAAACTAACAGCATATGTGGGGTGTTTTAAGACAATCATAACAGTATCAGGATAAAGCCATTTGGAAGAGTTAGAACTTTTTAAACCTATTTCCTACCAACCACCAAGCATATCCTTAGAATTGAATAAATAGTTGAATAAGAAAGCTTTTCTCCTATAGAAACTATCACCTCTATATAGACAGTATTAGTCTCCATTAGTTTATTAGTCTTCACATAGATTTCATTAGTTGATAAAAAATATCTTTTCTCAAATCAGTAAATCTGATATAAGGATACAGCTGTATCTACTGACTTTTGAAATACTGTTAAGGGTACACATGCTATGATGCTTCTGTATTCTTAACGCAAACACCGTTATAAAAATTTCAAAGTTAACAGTGAAAGGCTGGACTTTATGACTTTCTTCAAGTACCCAGGCATTCCATATCCACCTTAATTGACATGCATTTCAAGTCACATTTGACCTTTCTGGTTTCTCATTTCTTCCTTCTCTGAAAATGAAGGAAGAATTAGCCTAATGTTTCAAGACTGTTGATCAAAGCTGTTAGAATGTATTTCAGCTTTTGAAGTAGTATATTTCTGGCAGTTTTCCCAGAAGGGGGAACCAAGTCTCTTTTTTTATGACTGCCAGGACTAGTCCTCCCTCCTGGTGCTGCAGAGAGCACAGAAAATCACAGAAATGGAAGAGCAAGTCAACATATGACAGAGAAATTTACAGTGCAGGCATTAGCAGAGAAAAAAAAATATTAAAATCCAGAAACACTAAAAAAAAAATCTATGAAATCCGATGCACATTATTTTGCAATATATAAAGGTAACAACCCAAAAAACCACAACCTTCCAAACTGATGGCAGTAGTCCTCCAAGGAAGACGCTAAACATATCTCCAGAGATCTGAACTGAAATTTTAGTTTCAATTTTATAACTAAACACATTGTCAGGGAATTTTCAAAGTAAACCAAGCAGAGATTTTTTAGAGCATAACAGTTTCATAACAAACACCTCTGAGCAGTTCAAAACACACACAAACCCACTCAAAACAGAATGGAAATAATACATGATAGAGGCTTAGCACAAGTTGCCTTTTGCCTGTGCAACAGTAAAAAAGCAACAGATTTTCATTTAAACTGTCACTTTTGGTTAAAATAGTTTGAAAATTGCTAACTGCAAAGGCAAACTATATGAACAAATAATCACTCCATCTCTTATGCTACAATTTACAAGGATTTAATGTTTCTTGGCCACAGTAAATTAATCAATTTGCTGCTGTCTCATCTTCTGTTACAGAACCTCTGTTTCATTACTGGTTAACTTGTGATTCTTGGAAACATTCAGGGTCCTCATGGACATATTTTGACCAATGCACTCACATTTAATTACTATATAGGGTCCCACATGCAGATATATTATTCATGAGCATGGCAGTATGCATTCAGTTGTATCCTGAAATCTGAAGGAAACACTGAGCTATAGATTCCAGCACAGTTTTAGTTTATATTTGCTTCAGGTACTTTTCAGTCTTTTGAAATGGTAATTCCTTTCAACTATTACAAGTTTGATTGTGTCTTATTTGATTTATGCCCTTTTGAAGCATGCTTACTACCTGAAAAATTACTGACAGATGTTTATTTAATAAAAAATGCATAAATTTGCATAATATCTTCTCACATTAGACACCACTAAATATTTATATTATTTATAGATTCCAAGCTTTGTTTAGGACCATTCTTACCTAGCTAATATATATATGTGTTCTTTTCCCAACAATTGTGGACCTCACTTTCAATTGCAA
>VXBJ01001550.1:717891-727405 GCA_013400055.1 Nycticryphes semicollaris
CCAGGAAGTCCTTGTCCTCTCCCCCTGCAAGCTCCTCCATACTGCTCCATTACTGCACGCCAGTGAGCTATAGTGACTCAAAGACTCATCTGGATTTTTAAAAAGACAACTAAAAAACCTATTTGTTTGTTTTTTACTTATTCACAAATTCAGTTCAAACACAGCCAAACAAGTAGTTGAACTGCAGCAATTTAGAGATTCTAATAAGCAGTTAGGCATGAAGTGAGACAGATTTTTCCTAATGGGGCTTTTCTGCTGAAGAAATCACACCATGCATTTTTTTAAAACACGCAAGCAGGTTCCTTCTGTAAGCATTCTTAACCCAACTCTCAGGTTGAGAGAGAACATTGAGCAGATTAATAACCAGCTATAAGATGAGAAACAGCAGCAGAAAAATTATTTTTTCAGAGAAGTTACCAGAGAAATCCCAAAGGAAATATATATTCACATATATGTAACGAAACAATGAAGTTTCTTTACAAGATAAACTTATCCAAGACAGCCAGTTCAAAATATGACTGAAAAGCCTTGCAGATAATTCTCTTAGTTTTCCACCCTGGATGGGTTTCCACCCTTCAGTATTAGCATCCCAAGGCCAGTGAGCAGAAACACGTGAAATACAACCCCCAAGACAGAGAGTCGTGATTTTTAAATTAGCTATTACCACACAGGAAAGAGATCTACAAAATACCGTGGAACAATTCCCTTAACAAGTTCAACTGATTGGTCAGTCACCATCAAAAAGAAGGCTAGACACTTTTAGGAAAGACATTTGAATGAAACAGAACACAAAACGTTTCACTACTTCAGTCTACTGTGTGTGCACTCAATACTGTGCAGATCTCTTCCCCCTTGTTTTGAGGGAAACACAGGGGAATTAGGAAGCAAGGAGCAGAACAGCAATACTGAGCAGAGATACGCAATGTCTTCTGTATAAGACAACACTTGATAAACTATTGTTCTTCAACTTAGGGAAGGAAAAAAGAAAAAAAAAAACAAAATAAAAAAAAAGTAAACCAGTAAGGGATATATGCTGTCTTTGGTTGATCAGGTCTAGTTAGAGAGTCACATTTTTCTCTCTTCAGATGCTAAAAAGCTCCCATTTTGCTCTTGAGAAAGCTCTATAATTTGAAGTCTACTGTATCAGACTACTTCTGCATATTCTCCTACCTCATTGCATAATCCTTTTCACAATATGTAAGAGGTCTGCGAATACTCAGATATCCACACTTTCCAAATGTCCTTGTGATGTACCGAAGTATAGCATTTTACTTTGTAGATAACAATTCCAAATAAAAAATGAGCTACTAATGGCACAAAGTCTAATTGGAGGCCAGTAACTAGTCGTGTACCACAGGGGTCAATACGAGGTCCAATCCTACTTAACATCTTCATTAATGGGCTGGATGATAGGGCAAAACACACCCTCATCAAATTTGCTGATGACACAAAACTGAGAGGAATGACCAATGCACCAGAGGGTCAGGATGCATCCAGCGAGACCTCAACAGGGTGAGGAAATAGGTTGACAGGAACCACATGCCATCCAATGCAGGTAAGAGCAGAGTCCCTTACCTGGGCACCAATAACCCCCATGCACCAGTACATGCTGGGTGCTGACATGCTAGAAAACAGGTCTGCAGGCCAGATCCTGGGCATCCTGGTGGAAAGCAAGTTGAACATGAGCCAGCTTTGTACCCTTATGAGAAAGAGGGCTAATGGTGTCCTGGGCTGCATTAGGAACAGTATTACCAGCAGGTCAAGGGAGGTGATCCTGCTCTACTCAGCTCTGGTGAGGCCACACCTGGAGTGCTGTGTCCAGTTCTGGGGCTGACTATACATAGACATATTGGAGACAGTCAGCCAAGGGCCACTAAAGATCAAGCTTCTGGAACATATCTCATATGAGGAAAGGCCGAGAGCACCATGAATATTCAGCCTAGAGAAAAGAAGGTTCAGGGGAGATGCTCAGTAAGTACAAACACCTGAAGTTATTAAGGTAACCTTCTTAACCTGGAGTTAAGACAACAAAGACAGGCACTTTTCAGTGGTGCTCACAGGACAAGAAGCAATGGTCACAGACTGAAACACAGGAGCTTTCGTCTGAACTTCAGGAAACACTTTTTCACTGTGATGGTGACTGGGCACTAGCACAGGTGGAATCTCCTTCCTTAGAGATATTCAAAAGCAGTCCGGACGTGGTACTGGAACATGTGCTGTAGGAGATCCTGCTTGAGCAGCAGGGCTAATGACCTCCAGAGTTTCTTTCCAACTTCAGCTATTCTGTGATTTTATGAAATGGTATTTCCAGACTAAATGAGACTAAGCCATTATACTGTTTGGCTAAATATTCTCATACTCCTCCATCAACATTTTTTCAGTGATTAGCATAATTTGCTATAAATATCAGCATATATTTATACAATATAATGACCTAGACAATTAGAAGATATTCCCGTGTTTGGCAAAACCTGACACACAATTCTTCATAAATCATTACCTCGCCTCTTACTCATAACCTGCTGTATTTTCAATTTTAGTTCTTGCTTCTCCTAAATGCATCAGCAATTAGTACAGTAACCTCTTTTCATTACTCGTTTCCACGATAAGCATGTTCCATTAGCAGAGAAATCCGTAAGAATTAAAGCAGATGTCTGGCTCACAGGAAAAAGCTATTTGGATTAACAAGACAGAATGTCACTGAATGACTATTTTAATATTACTCTGGCAATTCAACTACCAGAGCATGCCTGCTCCCATTCACTCCTTATCCCTTGAAATGCAAAACAGTCAATATTCTGATGCAGATCCTGCTCAGATTCATCAACCCAAAACCTTTCGTCTTAAGAATAATCAAATCACAAAAATCACATTTAATGCAGTTTACACAGTAATTAATTTAAAACAGAATAATGATACACAGATTATGAAAATGCTTGTCAGTTAATCAAAGCTCAGAATAAACATTAGTTGCTTCTTTTGTAGGAAGTGTTTAGTTGATTACAGCAGTTATTGTTTTTAGGCTGTCCTTAGTTTACTGCAGAGGAAACTGGATACCTGCAGATGAGCCATATTACTCGGAACAGTAAAACTAGAAGTGCATTTTAATAGTATATATTAGTATACTAAACTGAATGTGTAGGTTAGAGTTATATTCCTAGAATTGAACCAGTCCTCAAAAAGTTGATTCTGTGAATCAGAAACAGGTATTCAAATACTCAGTAAATAGATGAGGAAATATGAAACCTGTTTGCAGTCAAACAGAAAGCATCGGAAGGTTTCCTAGAAATTCAGAAACCTTACATCAGATGTGTTCTATTTTGGCTTTAGTCAAGAAAGAAAAAAAAAAAAAATCACAATAATAAAGGGAACCCTCTATGACATTCAAAATATGAACATCAGGTATTTCTTTGTTTCAAAATTACAAATGTATTTTCTCAAAATATCTGTATGCATAGCTACACATTTGTCATAAAATTTTAACTGTTTTGCATTGCTGTAAATGCTATTAAATCCTTTTTTTTTTTTGCTATCATAATGCTATAGTAAAAACAATGGAGCTAGGGAAAGCTAGTTATTGTAAATTTACTAAGTTTCACAAACTAGAATTCACCTTAGTTTTTTTAAATAAAGGGCACAAACTGCCCTATCACTTATGCTGTTAAAAAGGAAATTACAAAATTTAGGTTCCAGCTTTGTAAAGAACTGTCTAAAGAACAGCTTTTACTTTGGAACCATCACTACAGTGAGTATTTTCAGGGTATTCCCCTAAAGGCTTTTGCACTCAAAGAATCATCTCCTAAAAACGCCAAAAGGCAGTATCCCAATATTATCTCTTATCAGATTAAATTCCTTATGGATTTTCTTTCTAACAGAACTGCAGCTACTGGGAATTTCTCTTGCCTGGATTCAACACATAATGGAACTTAATCATGTAATATCAGCATAAGGAAGTGTAAGAAGAGAACATTGAAGGTAACAGTCTGAACTAAATATGGTAATTCTAATAAAATTTTAAAACATGTTTAACAGCTCACCATTTCTCAGGAAAACAAATACCTTCATCTTTGCTTCCCACTCCCTCTCCAACTCCAACCCCTCAAAGCTGGTGAAGCAGTAAGAGGCAAAAATGAAAAGTAATTATTTTCTATGAAATAGAAGACTGATATTCAACTACTTTCAAGATCACAAGAATACATTCTGTTTACAGCTTATTTGTCCCCACAAAAAATAATGTTTTCTAATTTATCTTTTTCTTTTTAAGAAGTCATAACATCTGCTCTTGAGTAACTGGTTAAAAAAAACAAAACAAACAAACAATAACAAAACCCCCAAAAAGTACCTGTGGCTGAAATGGTGGAGCAGTAGGCCCTTGCATGCCTTGTGACTGTTCATCCATTGTATCACATAAAAGCGTCCCTTTTGTCCTGAAAAGAGAAATACAGTCATTACACTGTAACTCAATCTGTATTTATGATCAACAAACATCAGCAGAGGAACGTCAGAATTCATTTTCTCATTTGCATACTTGAGTTTAGTAACGTTTTAATAACATTTAATTATTCCAGCCCTGCACTGTTTTGGGAAAGTTTTCTTATGTTCAGCTTTTCTATAGAAGTAAATAAATCACTATACACATCTGACTTTATTATTAAAAGATGTGCATTAAACTACTTAAGTCAGACAAATGGCTCTGTCTGATAGAAGTTGCATCATCCCATTAGTCTTC
This sequence comes from Nycticryphes semicollaris, assembly GCA_013400055.1. Classification (NCBI taxonomy): domain Eukaryota; kingdom Metazoa; phylum Chordata; class Aves; order Charadriiformes; family Rostratulidae; genus Nycticryphes; species Nycticryphes semicollaris. The sequence goes on from VXBJ01001550.1 coordinate 722,621, forward strand.
ACAGGCACCAAACACCTGTTTAGCTACATATCTCTGGCTGGCCAGTACCTTAGACCTACAGGGAGCATGGGAAATCCAACGGCTGCACGCCTACTCTTAAAGTTGCATTATCTGTAGATTTTAGGGAGCATGCAACAGTAGTTCCACATAAATAGAAAAAGGCTAAATGCCAGCACTCATTACATTCAGTTAAGCTACCCAAGAGGGCTTTGAGATACAATATTAGGAGCACAACCTCTATTCCCAACTATGAACCCCTTGTATCCCATCAATAAGATAGGAAGAAAGATGCCTGCCAAGTTCCCAACATAGGAACACAAGGTTCTGACAGACAATAAGGGTTGCAAAACATCCAGAATCATTACTAGGAAGAACAGGACAGACAAAAGTGCAAATGCTTACGAGCCTTTTTTTCAGTTAAGGTAATCCTTTCTTAGGCTACATGACATTTTGTTGAGGAAGAAGAGGTGCAGCACACAGTTTTAGTGGTGCCTGTGAGGGCATCTCTGTTCAGATGAAGACAACAAAGTTCACCGGATGCTTAAAATGCAAACAATAAAATGAACTTTTACACAAATAGGAAGCAAATCCTGAACCATTTTCTGGTCACACAAATATCAAGTGTCTCTGCCTGGTCAAACCTGTCAAAGCCTTCAGAGGAACAAGAGTCACGTGTCTGACTGGAAACCTATCCTTGCTTTTTAATTTATTATTTGTTTGTTTTCTTTCCTACTCCAAACCCCAAAAGGTCTAGAAATACCTTGACATAAAACACTTTTCTGACACCTCTTAACATCTAAGATTAGGAAATTTCCTGTGATAAATTTATTCTGATAAATCTATATACTGCAAATGTGTCCACCTGCACAGAGCTACTTATATTTCAAAAACTTTCTTTTGAATGAGTAGGTAAAATTTTCTCAATATTTAACTTCAGCATAGTATCATAGGATTAGTTAGGTTCAAAAGGACCTATATGATCATCAAGTCCAACCATTAACCTAGCACTGCTAAGTCCACCAAAATGGAAGCATGAAAGCATACAATCTACTATTTCTGTTAAAACACAAACAAAAATAAATCTTCCTAGTAATTTCTTTAGATAATATTAAGAAGGTTAGAAATAAATCTGAACAGAAAGCAGCAAAAACCTTCAAAATTTTAAGTTTTTCAAAGCACATTACAAAACATTTAAGAAATGCTACCAAATAGCTTGTGTTCCCAATATTGCTGTCATTCCTATAGCATCATTGTGTTTACATCACTAATAGATAAAATAGTCACCAAGCAGCTTTGCAAAGTTTCTCAACATACTTGCCCCAGTGTCCTAACAGTGGATTAGATACACAAACCAAATGATTAGCAACTTGTTTCCATTCCTGTTTAAAGCAGTCAGCCCATGTCATTCCACTACCATTAGCTATTATCTAAACCAAACCATAGCCATCCTCTAGTGCGACTGAGGATCCCCAGGGCTTTGCCTCCCTATCCTTAGTACTCCCGTATGAAGCATACAAGTTGGAACTTTCTCTTGTTTTGTCTGCATGAGCTGCAATTAACCCAAAAATAAAGACACTTGAAAAAGCAATTTCAGGCAGGTCAAGAGAAAATAAATAAATTCTCAAACTGAGGTGAGAGGAAGAGAATAGGAGGTATGATTTCTAAGACTGTCAGAATGAACATGGTGAGAAAGGGGGAAACAGCTGGCAGGTACATGTTGCACAGACACACCACTGGCGAGGCAATCTTTTAGCCAGTCCTAGGACTCCAATACTGACAACCCTTGCAAGTTCTGCAACATCTCACATACAAACTCCTCACTGAGGCAAGAAAAAAATAACACACCAGGCACTGAAAACTGAACTGCTGTCACAGGACTGCACCTAAATTATCCAGTTAGATTCACAGTGGTTTATGCAACTGTGACAAACTCTGAGAGGGATGCATAGCAGTCTTAAGGAACCTCGTTCTAATTTCTTGCTGTAAAAGTCTATCACTGCCAAGAATACAATCATTTTTTTCTGAAGCGGTATTTTGAAAAGCCTTAATGAGAACCTTAAATCTTTTTGATACCATTAGTATTTCTACTGAAAGTTTTGCAATGCATTTTACTAGTATGTTTACATATTGAAGAATGTTGACTGTGTAATGCACCAATAGATAATTCCTATAGGTCACAAACACTTGTTTCAAAATCCTCAGGGAAAAGAAATAAATACGAAACTCTATCCTCTACTGGATAAACAGAGGATCACATTCACAAACCCTACCTTTCATGGGGCTTTCAACCACCCTGCTAACCGTTGCAGGGATAACACAGCAGGGTGTAAACAATGTAGGAGGTTCCTCGAATGTACTCACGGTAACTTCCTCCTCCAGGTGACCGAAGGGCCAGCAAGGAGTGGTGCTATGCTGGACCTTGTTCTCACCAAAAATGAGCGACTGGTGATGAATGTGAAGCTCAAGGACAGCCCTTACTGCAGTGACCATGAAATGGTGGTGTTTAAGATCCTTAGGGCAGCGAGGAAAGCACAAAGCAGCTCACTGCCCTGGACTTCAGGAGGGCAGACTTAGTCCTCTTCAGGAATCTGCTTGGTAGAGTACCATGGGATAAAGTTCTGGAGGGAAGAGGGGCCGAAAAAGCCTGGTTAATTTTCAAGGATCACCTCCTGCAAGCTCAGGAGTGACGAANAAAGAAATAAATACGAAACTCTATCCTCTACTGGATAAACAGAGGATCACATTCACAAACCCTGTCTTTCATGGGGCTTTCAACCACCCTGCTAACTGTTGCAGGGACAACACAGCAGGGTGTAAGCAATGTAGGAGGTTCCTGGAATGTATTCATGGTAACTTCCTTCTCCAGGTGACCGAAGGGCCAGCAAGGAGTGGTGCTATGCTGGACCTTGTTCTCACCAAAAATGAGGGACTGGTGATGAATGTGAAGCTCAAGGACAGCCCTGACTGCAGTGACCATGAAATGGTGGTGTTCAAGATCCTTAGGGCAGCGAGGAAAGCACAAAGCAGCTCACTGCCCTGGACTTCAGGAGGGCAGACTTAGTCCTCTTCAGGAATCTGCTTGGTAGAGTACCATGGGATAAAGTTCTGGAGGGAAGAGGGGCCGAAAAAGCCTGGTTAATTTTCAAGGATCACCTCCTGCAAGCTCAGGAGTGACGAATCCCAACAAAGATTAAGTCATGCAGAAATGCCGGGAGGCCTGCACGGATGAACAAGGAGCTCCTGGACAAACACAAACATAGAAAGCCTACAGAGGGTGGAAGCAAGGATAGGTAGCCTTGGAGGAATACAGAGAACTTGTCTGAGCAGCCAGGAATCGGGTTAGGAAAGCTAAAGCCCTGATAAAATTAGATCTGGCCAGGGATGTCAAGGGCAACACGAGAAGTTTCTATAGGTATATCAGTGGTAAAAGGAAGACTAGGGAAAATGTGGGCCTTCTATGGAAGGAGACCTGGTTATCCAGGATATAGAGAAGTCCAAGGTACTCAATGACTTTTTTTGCTTCAGTCTTCACCAGCAAGTGCTGTAGCCAAACCGCCCAAGTTGCAGAAGGCAAAAGTAGGGATTGGGAACTACCTACTGTAGGAGAAGATCAGGTTCAGCACCATCTAAGGTACATGAAGGCGCACAAGTCCATGGGACCTGATACGGTGCATCCACAGGTCCCGAGGGCAGTGGCAGATGAAGTTGCTAAGCCACTATCCATCATATTTCAGAAGTCACAGCAGTCTGGTGAAGTTCCCAGTGCCTGGAAAAGGGGAAACATAACCACCATTTTCAAAAAGGGAAAAAAGGAAAATCTGGGGGGACTACAAGCTGATCAGTCACACCTCTGTGCCCAGACAGAACATGGAGCAAATCATGTCTGTGGCAGGATAACAGCATTGGTTGATAAGGGAGAGCAACTGACATCATCTACCTGAACTTCTGCAAAGCATTTGACACCGATTCCTTGAGAAGGACTTGAGGTTGATGAGAAGCTCAACATGATCCAGCAATGTGCACTCGCAGCCAGAAAGCCAACCGCATCCTGGACTGCATCAAAAGAAGTGTGGCCAGGAGGTTGAGGTGTGCCCCTCTACTCCACTCCCATAAGACTCAGCCTGGAGTATTGCGGCCAGTTGCAAGGCCCCAACATAAGGAGGACATTAACCTGCTGAAGCGAGTCCAGAGGAGGGCCACAAAGACGATCAGAGGGCTAGAGCACCTCTCCTGTGAACACAGGCTGAGAGAGTTGGGGTTGTTCAGCCGGGAGAAGAGACAGCTCCAGGAAGACCTTTAAGCAGCCTTCAGCACTTACAGGAGGCCTAAAGGAAAGCTGGGGAGGGACTCTTACCGGGGAGTGTAGCAATAGGAGGAGGGGTAATGATTTTAAACTGAAAGAGGGGAAATTTAGATTAGATATTAGGAAGAAATTCTTTGAGGGTGGTGAGGCACTGGAACAGGTTGCCCAGAGATGCTGTGGATGCCCCGTCCCTGTAAGTAATCAAGACCAGGCTGGATGGGGCTTTGAGCAGCCTGGTCTAGCGGGAGGTGTCCCTGCCTGTGGCAGAGGGATTGGAATAGATGATCTTTAAGGTTCCTCCCAACCCAAACCATTCTATGATTCCATTGCAGACATTTATCCAAAACTAATGAAGTCTAAGCTGAAATGTTCAGATGATGTATGTTGATGCAGGTACTATACAATGCACTTGTTTTAGCTGAACCGTCAGAGGCACTGAATGGAATTGTTTGGGAATGTCTTTTTTTTTTTTTCTTTTTTTT
>VXBJ01001550.1:727411-800231 GCA_013400055.1 Nycticryphes semicollaris
TTTTTTTTTTTTTTTTTGAGGAAAAGGTAGAAAAGGGAGAAGTCATATCATTACCACTGCCAGTCGCTCTGTTCTCTGAGGCTTGTTTTTATAATAAAAAAAAGCAAGCTAAAGAGGTAACAAATATGTTCCACCATAGGAAACATGGAAATATTAACTTGTAGATTTATTTTTATTTTTTGCAGAGGGAAGGCGAAAAATCAGTATTTTCTGTCCATATTTTTAAACTTGTTTTTGTCTTTGAAAGCTGCATGATAAAAATCACATTTTACAGTAATTTGGCATTTTGATCATACAAAATACCAACGATAAAAAAAAATGCCAAGGATGCAAAATGAATCTTGTGTACTGTTTGTCAACATAAGCAAGAAATAGATTTTGCTGCTTGAAGACTGTTTTCACAGTGAGGCATGCCTTTCACCTTGATAATAAACTCCAGAGGTCAAAACACAGTGGTATAATGTTTATCATATTTAAATTTCAATTGAGACAATAATTATTACTCTTCCAAAGATGGTTTTCAAGTTCTAATTTATGGTGAAAAGACTAAAAATACGACCAGAGTCATCACTTGTTTAAAAACCAAAAGCAAATTCAGAGCATGTTTAATGTGACACCTCTTTAAACAAGTAATTTGATGACCTGCAAATCCATCACCGTGATATAAATTGGTTCATGGAAAACAGACAACAGATGAAGTGAGAAGCAAGCCAACTAAACCATCACCACCCAAAACTTCCAAATTGCCAAACACAACTAATGTTTTTAAATGCTCACACACTGATGATGTAGGAGGAAAGGACTTTTTGTCTTTACTGCACCACTTGGCAAAGATAGTAACAGTGAAAGACTCTCTGAATCATTTATCTTTACTTTCAACATTTTGAAGACAAAAATCATTTGGATTCAGGCCAACCTGTACATAATGCTGATGATCACCGTAACACAAGCATATACGCTAAATCTTATGGTTATTAATACCTGGCAGGTATGAGAAGACTTTCAGTTAGCTACTAATGCTTTAAATGTCTTTTTCAGTTGGTTGGACAGTAGGTGCCACCTAAACATAAAGGATACAGGATGAAGTACTTGGGCATACACACAACACAACCAATTTTTCAGTTGAAATCCCAATTCCGTAGCAAGTCCCTTAATTGACACTACTTATTCCACACACTGAGTCCACCATACAGCAAAAGGAAGATAAGCCCTTATCAGTTAACTTACCAAACTGTAACTGCCTGAACTGGGAATAACACCTTTTCCTTTCTTCATGCACAGGCCTCAATTCCTTAGTGGCCTCATGCCAAAGCTCTCCGATACCTGCTCACACATCTAAACATCACACAAAGTAGCCCAAAATGCAAGGGTGCATTCCTACACCCCAGCAGAAGCTCCCATCCCACAATCAGCATTTAGTTTTTCAGCTGGTTTCCACCAGTCTGCTAGATGAGAGGTGAGACTACTCACAACTCTGCTAGTGAAATCAGAGCAGAGGACCTACTCCTGAAAATGAACCAGAGTTCACTGCTGACATCTCACCAGAACACGTTTTAAAAAATAACAGTTTTAAAAGAAATAAAAAAAAAAATATATATACACATCTGTGAAAAAACCAAAATCCTTATGATTTCAGGCCTTGCAACTAAGTCTTTATAAACATTATCAAATTATTTCAGGACAAAATGCTTAAATGCACTGCCTAATCACATGAAACATGCTTTTTAAAAACTATTTTCATAGTTCAAAGTCCATAAAACTTCACATTGAAATACATTTCACAGTATTCAGGCAATAATATTATTGCTTTAACAGATGGCTGTTCTACAACAACAAAAAAAACCCCCAATGTTTTACTGTAGAACGTATCATTAATAGCTATAATGAAACATGGTTTCTGTTAGCTACCTGCTATACACTTTTGTTCATTAATTTGGGATCTTAAGTGGGGACATTCAATAGTCAATGTTGAAGAAGCAGCTATACTTTTTAGAAGTATATACTTAAAAGAATAATCAGAGTGTTACAGTTCTGCTGAGACTCTTAGTGTCTCAGTCTTTTTTTTTTGTTTTGTTTTTCCCTGCAGAATATAGATATAACTCTTTCACGTCATTGCCAACACAGAGAAACATGAAGTTACACTGTTCACAATGCACTGATCAGGCACGTGGTCACTTTAGTTGCTGTTCACAAAGTACGGAATGTACTATGTTTACTTCTGGATTACACCATCAATTAAAGCAGGTATTTTTAGTTTTTACTATAACCATTACACTGTTTTAGTTAGGTTAAAGCTTATGCCCTACAGAAACAACTATCCATTTAACGCTGTACATACTCCTTACTGTCAAAAAGTTAGGTTCTTCAGCAACTCGATCCCTACATTTTTCTACTGTCTTTACTAACTAAATTCAAGGATAAGGATTATCCTCAGCTGAGGAAAAAAAAAAAAAAAAAGCCCAACAATCCATACATTAATACTAGTTTCCATATAAAAAAAATAAAACAGGCTACGGCAATATTCCCATTTGCTTATATCACGTGTTGACTCTCATCTACCCAACGGCACAATTTAAACCTAGACAGAACATTCAATAGTCACTCTGGTTGAAACTCAAAGAAACCTATGCTCTGGAAATCAGGGTTTAGATTTCTAAATGCCTTACTGAATATCCAAAACAAAAAGTAACACGCAATTAACCATCTCACCCCACGGGTGCTAATCCCAGCAGTTCATGCCAGGGAGCCCAAGCGCTCCGGCCTGATTCCAGCTCTGCTCTCTTAACAGAACAGCAACTCTCAGCTCCCCAGTGAAAGCCACATACCTTTTGGGAAGAGACAAACTTTAGATCCTTTTTTCCTTTGCTAACACAGCAACAGTAGTTTGGCCATTAAGCCTGGTGTGAGCAGGTTAAGAAACAGGCATCCTATGGCTTTATAAAAAATACTGCCTTAACAGTCATTCTTTACAAAAAATACTGCCTTAACAGTCATTCTTTACCTCTTCCAAGGACAAAAAGCTTAGCTGTTTGGAAGGAACTGGCTTCCTGGTCAAATCTGGCCCACACTTTGTCAGGTCACTCTCTTGAGCACCCACTCAGCGCTGGCAGCCAGGGTGCAGGTTGCAGTTTATGAACTTTCAGATGGATTTTAAAACCAGGGGCTCAGGACTCACTCAGGGACGATCCTGGATGAAACCAAAAGAACATCGACAGCTGGAAACCAAGCATCCCAACTTTATCACTCACATTACATTAAATGACAGCACAGCTGTGTGTTTTTCAAATAAATGGAAAGTCAGAAGTCGCATCCAATAACGCAAACTAACCTGAATTCTAAATCTATCATAATTCTTCAACATTAGAATGTATTTTTTCCTGATGTTCTGCATAAACCATTGAAGCGGAGAAACACTTGTGTTTTTACATCATAATAGAAACATTTTACTTGCAAAGTGAAAAATCACCTCTGTTTCATAGATAATATTTTTGGGGCATTCCTAAAGACTGGGAAATACTTAGAAAACAACAGTCCCCAAAAGGACCCTGACATGTCCACAGTCTTTATACGCTTCCTGTATGTAAATATCTCCAAAAAGCACAAGAAAAACAAGACCCTTAGCATTTGCCTAAAACCCTGCTCCCTCACTTCAAATTGGTTTTGTCATGGTCCCCCATCCACCCACCCTGGAACGTTACTGGAAAAGATGAAACTCACATAAGTTGTATTTTAAGTGCTTAAAACACATTCGAAGAAGTTATTCAGCCAGCTTTATATCACTGGCATTTCAAACTCATATTTAATATGGGTATACTTAACCCGAGTGGCATGAGATTCTAATAAATACATTTTTAAAAAAATCCAAATAATAGGAAAGAGAACACAGGACATACACAGCATCTTTCCAGTAAGTAATTCTTGACTAACACAGACCATTAAAATGAAACCTAGTTACATACACCCATTAGGTAGGCCATCCATTCATGAAGTTGCACACTCAGTTTGAAGACAGCATTAGAAATAATGTTGAAACACTTCAAATATTTAAAAATAATGGCCAGTCAATGCCTTTGCACTAAACTTCATGAGCTGTGACTGGTCATGGTCCTGGCCCAGCCCAAGTTGTTCATTCCTCAACAATACTAAACTTTTTATTGGTCTGCTGTTAATCACAAATTATGAGAAAATACAATCCGCAATGTAACATAGTCAATAAAAAATTATAGTAATTTATAGTGCACTGCAATGTTGCTGATTTGTACCACCCATTTATTCAATACATAAGTATTTTATATATGCCAAATAACTACCACACTAGCTTACTATATGCCAAATAACTACCACACTAGCTTATTTTCCTCACTCTGTGAATCGCTGTTAGATATATACATTATAATAAAGCAAAGTGCATTTAAGTTACTACTCATTTGAACTCTGCCAAGACAATCAAGACCCTATTTGGCAAGGGACAAGTAAACTCAGGACTGAAAGACCAAGTTAATCATCAGCACAATAAAATCTGTCATTTATCCTGATTAGTATACATGCATGTATACACACATGTTAAAGCATTGAAAATGATTGACTATAGATATGTATACAGAAGTGGGATTAGACTTTAATTTTAGAAACAGCTTCTAAAAGCCTTTCATTTTTTAATACGCTAACCCCCCTGGATGGTAGGACATTCCTCCCTGCAGTAGGGGCAGCCTTGAATGCGGACAAGACAAATTCTCAGCACTTGTTAATCTGAAAGTAGCTATCATCTATCTACATGGTAATAACTAATACTGAATTTTTCAACAAATTTACGTCTAAATTGGCTACTGATGGCCAGTCCAGTCAAAGATGACAAAAAAACCACACAGAGCAGAATTAACCATACACAAGTAAAATCTGTCTACAAAACAAGTAATGGAAAACACTAGAAGTTCATATGCGCTTTTCTCATCCATCCACCTCAATCTCAATTCCAACCCTGAAAACACAGGTGCCAGTCACCTTTATTCCCCAACTACTAAGCGTTTGCTCTCAGTGCTGACCAGAAGGTGACAGTCCAAGTTCTCCTGCTAAAAAAGTCTGTTTCCCTTTCTCTTCATTCATTTGCACCACGTAAAAAGTTATATTTTGTTTACTTTTCCCTCTCCATTTGAATTATATCACTCAAGTAGATTGCTTATCTCCCAAGGTGCTCCCAAAGGGTTGTACATGCACCAACTTGCCCTTTTTTGAAATGTTAGTTATTCCATACAAACTGAAGAAGAACCAGGAACTGAAACTGCTTGGGCAGCAGGCTTCTACATTTTAACTTCTATTCACCTGGACAGAAGTTTTATAACCCTCTTCTTTATACTGAGTAGCAAGTTATAAATGATACTCTTAATTCCCTGCAGAACTTTTCACTGTGACATGATCCACGTACACTATCAACAAAGCAAATCCCCTGCCCACATCACACCTTCTTGTGCTGCTCTCTCCGTAAGGATACAGTCTTAAGACAATGTGAATCGATTATGGGATGATGCTGCTTCTCCTGCCTCCAGCCATGACTTCTAGACCCTCTTCCTCCCAGTAGTGTGCCTATAGCCACCCAAACTCCTGCCAAAGTAATTGAAATTAGCTCAAAACTAACCCCAACAAAAAGTCCCTTTCTTACAGTTCAGCTCCCTGAATAATTCTATTGCAGAGACAAGGAAGTGACAAGAGACTGATGGCAAAGACAGCAGGGAAGCCATAGCTGGGGGTAGAGCAGCCCTAACTTAGACCAGTTGAATCTATTGTCAAAGTACATCTCTAATGTGAAATTATACAAGCCAATCCAATAGCTCAGTGACACCAAAGTCCTGGTTCCATCGGGGACAGGTTTAAATTTTATAAGGAGCTGGGACTATACACAGCCAGGTTGGCTGACCCAAACCAGCCCAAGGGGTATTTGATACTACGTGACCCATGCTCAGTATAGAGCAGAGGGAGCTAGCTGGGCTGGGGGCAGGAACTGCAACTTGGGAGCAGGCTGGGATTCAGGTTCCAGTCAGTGAGTGGCTACACATTAATTGTGTTTTGTGTATTTCTCTATCAGTATTATTGTTTTCCTCCTTCCTCCACTCTTTCCTTAAACTACCTTTATCTCAACTCACATGGCCAGTGCAAAAATCTAACAGAGAGTGGAGACCAAGAATAGACCATCACGGCCTGAACAGTCACTCCCCCACTGAGCACTGCCATGTTAGAACTTGAGTACAAAGTGGAGTCAAAGGCAGCTGAGCAGTATGCCACAGCTGATATTGCCAATTCATTTTGCTCAATCCCTTTGGCAGCAGCATGCAGGCCACAGTTTGCTTTCACTCCAAGGACCAACCAGTACACCTGGAATTGACTGGCTCAGGGGTGGAAACGCAGCCCTGCTATTTGCCACAGGCTGATCCAGACTGCACTGGAACAGGGTGAACCTCCAGAACATCTGCAGTACATTGACAACATCATTGTATGGGGCAACACAGCAGATGTTTTTTAGAAAGGGAATAAAACAGTTCAAATCCTTCTGACAACCAGTTTTGCCATAAAACAAGGTAAGATCCTGCACACAAGATCTAGTTTTTAGGAATAAAAATGGGAAGACAGACACCATCAGATCCCAATAGATGTGACCAACAAAATAGCATCCATATCTCCACCAACTAGGAAAAGGAAACAGAAGCTTTCCTAATTGTTGGGGGTTTTTGAAGGATGCATATCCCAAATTACAGTCTGACTGTAAGCCCTCTGTATCAACCGACCTGGAAGAAAAAAATATTTTAAGTGAGCCCCTGAGCAATGACAAGCCTTTGAATAAACAGGAAATAGTCCATGCAGCAGCTCTGGGGCCAGTCCAGACAGGACAAGATGTTAAAAACATCCTCTACTCCGCAGCTGGGGAAGAACCGCCCTACTTGGAGCCTCTGGCAGAAGGCACCAGGGGAGACCCAACCCCTAGGGTTTTGGAGTCAGGATACAGAGGACCTGAGGCCCTCCATACTGCAACTGAAAAAGAGATACTGGCAGCATATGAGGGGGTTCAAGCTGCTTCAGAAGTGGTTGGTACTGAAGCACGGCTACTCTTGGCATCCCAACTGCTGGTGCCAGCCCCTCTGTAGAGGGCACCACACAACTGATGCTATATTGAGTAAGTGGATCGCAATGATCACACAGTGAACTCAAACGGGAAACCCCAGTCACCCAGGAACTCTGAAAACAATCATCAACTGGCCAGAAGGCAAACATTTCAGAATATCACCAGAGGAGGAGGTTATAAACATGGAAGAGGCCCTACCATATAATAAACTACCAAAATGAGAAGAAATATGCCCTGTTCAACTGATGGGTCCTGACTTATAGTAGTAAAACATCAAAGGTGGAAGGTTGCTGTGTGAAGTCCTACACAAGTTGCAGAAGCCACTGAAGTTGGATCAAACTAGTTTGCAGAGATGGAAGTTATCCAGCTGCCTTTAGACATTACTGAATGAGAAAACTGACCAGTACTTTATCTCTATAGGGATTCATGGCTGGTGGCAAATGCTCTGTGGGGATGGTTGCAGTGGAAGCAGAAGAACTGGCAGTGCAGAGGCGAGTCCAGCTGGGCTGCTGAACTGTGGCAAGATATTGCTGGCCCAGTAGAGAATCTGGTTGTAAAAGCACATCACTTAGATGTCCACGTACGCGAGTCAGGCCAACAAGGAATATCAAAACAACCAGCAGGTGGATCAGACCGCAAAGACTGAAGTGTCTCAGGTGGATCTGGAATGGTGATGGGTAGTGGGGCCTTAAGCATTGGGATACACATCTAGCAAAAGCTACCTGATTACTTAACACAAAGGAATGTACCAATCAAACCGGCCCTGCCTGAACAAGACTTCCATGTACTGTAGAAAAGGAAAAAGTCCCCATCATGTACATGAAGATTAAGTTAGGGAAGTCAGTCTGGGTGAGTTCTGTCTCAGACAAAGGCAAACCCATCTGCAGGACTGCTTTCGCTCAAGGACCTGGGTGCAAATGATGGGTCACGCAGAAGAATGGGGAGGTCCAACGTGTACCTCATGGGGATTGGATACTGGGTGCGAATACTCAATAAAACAAATCATATTATGTTAATTGTTAAATAAACCTGCCACTGGATGTTATCACTACAACAATTGCTATATGCTATGTCAAGTAAGAAGCACCCAAACTACTGACGGATGGACTTTGATGAAACTGAGCAAAGAGCAGCAGTGATGGCATCAGAACAACTTCAGGGATGGTCTTAAACACACCTCTAAAAATAAATTATTCATAAAGAGATACTGAGGAGATTTACTAAAAGTGTAAACAGCTGAGCTTCACATAGGAGTTACAAAAGATGTAAGACAAATTAAAAGGCTGGAAGCATTGTCAGATAAACCTGCTATTGGTAGGCACAGGGGAAAAAACACCCAGTTTGAAAGGCTGGCTGATAATGTCTACATTGCTTACAGGTGTGTCCTGGTTTGAGAACCAATTTTCTGTTCAGTAATTTTACCTTTTTAGCTGGGCCTCTTCTAACCAACTAAACTCTGAAATCAACAGCATATTGTTCAGAAACTGACCACTCACAGTGATAAGACCTGATTATTCCAAGGAATGGTGTGCAGAGAGGCCCTTGCTTGTACTTATTGCTAGAACAACCAAGGTCAGGTAACTTCATTATTTGCCCCATTGGAGGGTCAGAAGCAGAAAAGCGTAGAGAGGTCACACCTGTAGGAAGGACTGGAAAAGACAGGTGACCCAAAACAGACCAACAGGTTTTTTCAACCCATCCACATCATGCTCAATATAAAAGCTGAGGGATCAAAGGGTCAACTCTCTTTCTTTGATGGCCAACATCCGAGGACGATCCTGCCTGTTCATCTGCCTTTGATCCCGATCTGCGTGTTCCTGACTCCAGACCTGGAATCCAGCTCCTGTCCATCACCAAGTCCCGTCTGCGACTTTTCCCTATACCTGCTGGCAACATGACTGTCACCCTGGGAACTTGATACAGTTTTGTATATATTGTACCTATTTTTTTTGTTTTAAGTATTAATACTTCATTAAAGTAGTTTAGTTCATTCTAAACTCTTAAATCACTTCCTCTCCTCGATTTGGTTTGGGTTTTTGGGGGGAAAGGCTATCTGTCAGTCTGGTTTTGGTAAATTTGGCTGAAACCATGACAAGGTGAAGTAGAACACATTTAACAATAAATTCCACCTTACATAAATAAACCTTACAGAAATGCCTAAATATCTTAGAAACCAGTGCAAGACAGCACCTTGTGACATCATACTGCATGTGTTAGACACGTTCACAAGCTGAAAAAAAAAAATGCATCTGTGGTAAATAGTTTAAAATCTGCACTACCCCGAAGAGAAAAACCCATGAGGCACTACACAGATTCAAAAAAAGAACACCAGCCGTATTTAACAGTCTTTTTTTGATCCTCTGACTAGTGTTATCTTTGAATCCTGAAACCATGCATGACTGTAGCGAGTAACCCAGGATCCCTGGGCCCAGACACAAAGGAGCTAGCAGCCAGTACACTCACTTCAGAAGCAGACCAACACTCAAGTTCACAGCTGTTTCTGTATTTTACACTAAACCACCACTGGCTAAAATATGCAAGATTCATTCCTGGTTTTGGCATATTCTCAATGACTAGCTCTACATTAAGTGCTCTGTTTACTGCAAGCTGCTCACTGCTCTTCTTCTGAAGTCCTACTTATCTCCATGAACGTCACAAGCAGCCCACGTACCTAACGCACAGTTCTGGTTTTCAGTCAGGGCAAATATTGGAAGTTCGCTACTGCAAAAAGAACTCCTTTTTTGGATTTGCTCTCAGATGAGGACTAAAAAGGTACAGAAGAAGGGCCTCTACAGGACAGAATGCTATGCATTTTCACACCACAAGTTTGTACTTATTTCAGAATTAACTTTAAGTTCACCTGTCGTATTTTTGCCTCCCAGCTTTCAAGGAATCAATAATTTTGTGAACTTCATACACTGAAAACAGAACATTAAAATTAACTGAAAAAGATTGATTCATCAGCACTTCACAGCACCTAACTCAAACCTCTCCCAAAGATTTCAGCAGGCATCTAATCTACAAGCTTTACATGCACTTTTATGACATTAACTACTTGACAATCTGGTCCAATGCAGACCGAGATATTAAATAAGACAGAAGTAACTTTGTTATAAATCATTCCAAGCAGATTAAAGCAAACAGACTTGAATGCAAACTCCCAAATGCCAGATCACAGAATATCAGGGATTGGAAGGGACCTTGAAAGATCATCCAGTCCAATCCCCCTGCCAGAGCAGGAACACTTAGAGCAGGTCACACAGGAACACGTCCAGGCGGGTTTTGAATGTCTCCAGAGAAGGAGACTCCACAACCTCTCTGGGCAGCCCCTTCCAGTGTTCTGTCACCCTCACTGTGAAGAGGTTTTTCCTCATATTTAAGTGGAGCCTCTTGTGTCCCAACTTGTACCCGTTGCCCCTTGTCCTATCATTGTGGGTCACTGAGAAGAGCCCGGCTCCATCCTCCTGACACTCACCCTTTACATATTTATAAACATTCAGGAGGTCACCCCTCAGTCTCCTCTTCTCCAAGCTAAAGAGACCCAGCTCCCTCAGCCTTTACTCATATGGGAGATGCTCCACTCCCTTCATCATCTTTGTGGCTCTGTGGCTCTCAGATGATGCAAACAGTCCGTTTACTTTGTCACCTATAACCAACAGCAAGAAGTCACTAATATCACAAGATGAATTACACGCAATTGGGTTTTAACATGATTGTTCATAGTATTTTCTTACAAATTCCTCTTTTTAATCCCTTGTTTAAAATTTTATAACAAATTCCCTTACATAAGCACGTGTTCTGTTTGCCCAACAGGGAATAATGACACTTGAAATATATTGCCTATTTTCTATCTAGAAAAATCATGACCAAAGCACAGCTGTTTCATATGCCAGAGACAAACACACAGGATTCTCTTCACCAGAGAAGCAACTAATTTTAATAGCATGGCTGCTCTTCAGCTGTTTTAACAAATCTGACAAAGCAAACAGTAATATTGTACTTCGCTCTAGGGCCGAGTTCCTTCCCATGTGGCCAGGGTGATCAAATGGTGATCAACAAATCAGTGCTCTAAAGGCTGCCCTTATCACCACTTTTTTTTATTTCAGCCAGAAATTTTCATCTCTGTTACAAAGCCCATGGAACGTAGCTAAACTGAACAAATTCTCTGGAAATTTGTCAGTTAACTCCTATGACTATCCATGCTATCAACCTGCACAAGGTAATGCCCCCCTTCACATCATTCCTAAGAACTACTCCTTGGGAATCAGGAGGGATTTTTGGATAAGCTGTAAAATGAGCAAATAAACTCCCTTAGAGGTAAGGAAGAAGTTACTGCAGTTTGACTTTTCACATGAGATTTTTCTAGGTAATGTGAACCCATCCATTCAGCACAGATGTTTAGAACAATGTCAAACTTCAGAAGGCAACAAGTCGTCAATGGCAATGCAGCTGATGCTAGGGCTAGTGTAAACGCAGGGTACTGTACTAAGTTTATTAAACACGACAGGTTTTGCACACATTAACAAATTACCTCAGCAACTGTCTCCATGGACAAATACGCTGGACTGGCTATAGTTTTGTGCAACTGACCTCAACTGTGTTGAACAGAAAAAGAAATGTATGGGTGGGCCACACGGCTCCCTCTCACAATTCAGAAGATACCACAGGTCACAGTAAAATAAGAAACTGGCTCCTTGTACTCTGGTTTTCATTAGAGTTTCTCATACGCTCACAGGCCTTCAGATAAGCTCAAAAGTGTTAGATTTTTTCCCTCTCTGGAAAAAAGTTTCTACGGTGGGGATGAGATTCTACTTGTCTAATTCTTGTAGACCCTAGAAGACACTGTGATAAGTCAATCAAAAAAAAAAAGAAAAAAAAGATTTTTAGTTGGTTAGAATTCCTTGATTTGTTCTTAAATTATTTTTTCAGTCCAATGACTAATTGGTATGTTGAATACAATATGTCTATGATAAAGGCAATATCTTTACCCTTACAGTGAAAAAACCTCTGTGCTTTGAGAAGTCATCTACCCAAAAGTCAGATATTTCTAAAAATCAAGGGGAGGGGGGAGAAAAACTAATAATTTATAAATCTTGGGGTGGGCGGGAAGGGAGTAAAGGGGAACAAGGGGGAAAAAAAAAAAAAAAAGAGATGGAGGGAGCCTCAACTTTCACTTCCAGTGTTTCCCACTAGGCCTCAGCTCCTTACAGCCTCCTACAACTACTGCCACTGCCACCGTCTGGGAGCCTCATCAACTACTGAGGTTAAGGAAAAAGCCAGTAGCCACGGGAGGCTGGCAAGAGCAGAGACAAGGAAACGCTAGCACCTGCCAGGAGAGCCCTCAGGTCCAGGCAACCCCCTCTGCCCTCCTGCGGGCGCTGCTGGTGCTTCCCCTCAGCCAGAGGCAGCCACCCGGGCAGGAGAGAGAAGGGCAGGGGCAACAGGCTCCCGCCCGGCCCGGCGCTCTCTCGACTGTTTCCCACTGGGCCGTGGCCCCCAGTGACAACGCTATTTTTACTCAGCGCTGCGTGAAACCCTCCGGACGGGGCTGTCCCCGTCAGCTGCCCCGGGGAGCATCCACCAGCCTCCCAGGTGAGAAGAGGGCAGAGAAGCCTGGAAGAAACTAGCTGGGAACGACAAAAAACATCACGGAAAGCAGATATGCTTGCGGAATTAACCCGAACAGCCTGGCCAGGGGTAGCGGCACGGCGGCCAGGCCGCAGGCAGCCTGAGGCGCGCTGAGGTGGCCGGAACGGGCCGCCGACAGGCAGGGTCCCCGCCCGCGCCTCTCAACCGAGGCGGCCGTGCTCCGCAGCGGGTCCGAAACGCCACAGCAGCCCCTAAGGAGCCGCTTCCCCAGACGCCCCCACGACGCCAGCCCTGCCGCTGAGGCTGCGGGGCGCCGGGCAGGTGGCGGTACCCACAGGCGAGGCGCAGGCACCGCCGCTGCCCCACCAGGGCCGGCCGCCGCCGCCATCCCGCCCCCTCAGCGCGGCGCAAAAAAGTTTCTCGCTCCGACACCCGCACAACTCCCGCCCCCTGCGCCGGGCGGAGAGGCAGCTGCCGCATCCAATGGCGCTGCGAGCGAGAGCCTCGGCAACCAATAGACGGAGGCGGGACCCCCGGCAGCCGCCCGGGCGGAGCGGCGGGGGGAGCGCCTCCGGAGAGCGGGCACAGCCGCCGGGACCCCCACCGCGGCCCCGGCTCCACACCACCCGCTCGGCGACCCCGCCGCCCGCTCACCGGGAATCCTAGCTCCACCTTCTCTTCCCGCAGGCACCCCGGAACCGGCCTCCTTTCCTCTTGGGCTTCTCTAGCACCTCGGGCCCGGGGCCGAGCCAGAGCTCGCTGCGGGCAACTAGCGAGACTCCTGGCAGGCGGTTCAAACACCCACAGCTACCCCAACCTCCTCTCCGCCCCCTGCTGCTCCTGCCGGGCCCGTAAACATCCCGGCATCCCCGAGGAGAGAGGCGGGCGGCCCGCCGCGCCCCGCCTCGCACCGCCGCCCCCTTCCCGGCCGGAGCAGATGGGTCTACCGGGGTCGAGCGGGGTACAGGCTGAAATTGCCGCCTGGCTGTGGGCAGCCAGGACCCCGCCGGACTGCCGGGCGGTCTCGTCCAGCGGAAGGAGTTGTGTTGCCGGGCACGGCTCTGCCCCGGACCGCCAGCGTTCCCGGCGGGAGCTTGGCTGGCCGCCGGCTAATGTGGCCGGCGTGCGTCCAGCGGTGGGGAGCGGCGGCCAGCTTTCCGTGCCTGTGCCTGTGCGGGAATTTGCAGCTCTGTTGAAAGTTACTTGGCTTGTGGATGTTTTGAGACAGGGGCCATTCATCTGAGGCGTATGTATGTTATCACGCACAGTGGGGCCTTCGTGTGCACTGGTACTGCAGAAATCCAGCGCTCAGGGAAAGCACAGTGCTCTCCCCAGAAGAGCAGAAGTGTGCAGGAGCTGAAATGCAAGCTCAGGCCTCTAGAAACTAAGGGCTGGTTCCTCTGCAGTTAGGTGAATAGCATGGGTCTAAGGCTTTGGCCGACTCTGCTTTGGAAAACACTATGTGTTAAGCAATGTAATTTTTATTTTGTATATGATTTGTGACACTCAATCTACAATATAGTAGACGGGGTATATCAGCTGGAAGTGTCTCAAGTCCCTTTTGCTATGCTTGGTGAAATAAAAGTGACAGGAATAAAAAGACCAGGCTCGATGAGTCCTGTTCCACCCACTACTACTTTTGTAACAGCGCTATGCTTTAGTACATAAAAATATTGAATTCTGGTATAATACTTTTTCTCAGGTTCCTGAAAGTTTAGCCTGCTTTATGATGAGGAAAAGCAATTAACTTCACAGAACAGTGATCTTAAGAACTAATGATGGGGAAAAAGTATGAAAACTGACCACTGTTTCCCCAGTAACATTATGGATTATTGTGATCAAATCGCTTCCTCCTCAGGTGTGGAAACCCTCTGTAAAAGACAGATCTCTGGCATTCCAGTCAGAAGACAGTAATGTGAAACTGCCTTGAATCAGACATACTTTATTTTTTCCAAAGCAAAGTCTCATTTCAGCTCTCATAAGGGTTGAGTTTTGGTTTTTTCTTTGTAACGGGTAAAGTTATATTTGATTTAAGTCTCTTGTAGAATAAATAGGAAATAGGGCAGTATGTCTGGGAAAAGTCTATTCACCTTCCTATGAACAAAATTACACTGTCTGCTTCTGAGGCAAACTTTTCAGCTTTGAGAAATCTATAGTGTATTCAGTGACATAAAGTCTAAAATGAAATTATTTTTTGGCTGGCTCTCATTTCTCTGATGTTAACACATTTATTAACCATTCTGCACATTTCCTCTTTATTAAAGAATCGGGTTATTTGATGTCACTAGCCAAGTACAGTGACAGGGTCATCAGTCTGCCTGTGAACTCAGACATACCCTATATTCTTCCCCTTTGAAGTGCATTTTGTATTTCTTGAAAAGCATGATCCAAAAGAATAAATTGGAATGATGATTAAAATATTGAATTTTTTTCATGGATAAGTTATCTTCAAAAGCAGTTTCCTGTGCGAGAATTCCCTGGATTGTTTTCTAGTAAAAAGTGCAATACTTTAGGTTTTCCCACACACCTAAGAGTGAAAACTTGATAGATCTGCCATATAAGAATTGTTATGGTTTGGGCCAGATTGAGCAATGACGTGCTCTCCTCCACCTCTCTCTTCAAGGAGAAGAGGAAGAGAGATAAAGATCACTTTAGAAGGAACTTAACTACTTTAATGAAACATTAATAATATATAAAAATAATTAAATAGATACAAGATATACAAAACCATGTCAAGCTCCCAGCATGAAGATCATGTCACCAGCAGGTACTAGACAAGTCCCAGACTGGACCCAGCGATGGATGGGAACTGGATTCTGGATCCCAAATGCACAAATCAGATTCAAAGGCAGATGAACAGACAAGGCCGTCCCCAGATGCCAAGCACTGAAAAAAAAGGGCTGACCCTTTGATCCTTGTTTTTATACTGAGCATGATGCAGACGGGATGGAATACCCTGTTGGTCAGTTTTGAGTCACCTCTCCTGTCTGCTCCTCCCCACATGTATCCCCCCTCTACGCTCTTCTACTTCGAATCCTCCAACAGGGGTTGGAGGTTGTTAGAGCAGTAAGTATAAGGAAGAGCCTCTCTGCATACTATTCCTTGGTATTCATTGTAAACATAGGTCTTATCACTCTGAGAGTGAACAGTTTCTGCGCAATATTTTTCAGAGAGTTAGAAGAGGCTTAGCACTGAAGAGAAAATTGGTTCTGGTTTACCTCAAACCAGGATAGAAGTTACTCAAAAGAATTACAATCAGCAATTCTACTGAACATTTTCCATCTCCAAAGGCAATTGCTACTGTAATATCCAGCTATTGCTCTTTTCTAGATTCTCTCAGATGGAAAATGTGCAGTTCATAATCACCAGGGGAAACTTAGGTAGCATTTGAAGCTATCTCTGCATTCATGAATTAAAAGAGAAAAACCCAGAGCTTCCTTGCCTTTTTTTTTTCCAGTAGGTTTCTCACTGCCTTCCTTTGCTTGATCTGACTGTATTTGGCTTTTTCTTGTCTTTCATCCTGTTTTTGTGCTCACTGCACTTACTTTCATTCTTTTTCCTCGATTTTCTCCATGCTGTTATTTCACTGTTGCTGCCATTAGTACATTTGCATAACATTTTGACTTTAGCTGCCTGAATCCAATGGCTACTTTTGCCTGGCATTACCAATTGCTGGTAATCTTCTCTTTCCCTTATTTCAACATTACTCTTCTTAGAAGATGGTTGCTTCCATTTCCTTTTTGGTACTTGAGAATCAGGAAACCTAAAAATAAAAAGACTGCTTCAGTTAATTATTCTATCGTCAAGACCAGGCAAAAAGCCTTTAATATAATTGTAATTACAGTGTGCCCATTCATTTTGAAATTGTAAACTGACAAATCTTCCACATACCGTGGGAGATTGTCTTGAGACAAAACTGTTTATGTTTTTCTTCGCTTTTTAATGCACATTTTCAGTTTAATAAATTCATCTAGTATTCTCTGTAGTGAAGCCTTTACATCATACCAAATCAGAAAGGCAGAAGATTCTCCAGAAGATGCAGCAGCATTAGGGTTTAAGAAGTAGGCTTATCTCTGGCAAATGCCTCTCCTGGAGGCCAGAGGGGACACTGCCTAACCAGCTAGCAAAGCATTAGAGAAATGGACAAAGACACGCTGGGACTTAGGATTTGGGAGGGAGAACATGGCTTGTTTCCTAAGTCTTACCAACTTCTGAAGGTATTGCCAGCAAATGCTCTGCACCTAGAATCAAACAGACCAGAGACTGAAGGAATGAGGACTTCACTCTTTGTCAGTTGATGCTGCACTTCACTAGCCTTGCTGTTAGAAATCCATTTACGTATCAATATTAATTTAAGAAGGCTCTGCCAGTCTTTTTCTGATCATTGAATTCTGTGAATATATAAAACCTATAATATGGTCAAAGTTCACGGATATCAAAAATATAAAATTATGACCAAGGATATTATTTGGAATGGTGATGTTCATTTGGATTGTCAGCTGAACTAAAAACTGGTGTCCTTTGCCAGGACTGAGCTACTAGACTTAAAGGCAGCTAGAGACTGTTAGGTAACAATGTAAAAGTTAACCATGAACTCTAATGTTTATACCTACTCCCTGGATGATTTCTAAATTGCTTTCCACTATTATCCAGACCTCTGGACATGTAGATTCTTGAGATGTTCATTAACAGCATAAACTTCAGACTCAGGAAAAATATAGATTTCAAAACTTTAAAACTTTCAGTTGGAAGAGCTCACTAGGACAGCAGAGCACGATTCTTTTGGGGGTCACAGAGGTAAGAGCATAACATAACAGCTCACTGGTTAACAATTCTTTAGAATCTCCAAATCAATAAACTACAGGAAATTAATCAAAAGGAGCAACTGCTGTGCTCCGAGTCCTTGAAGCCTGCAAATTCAGGCTTCGACTTTCCCTCGATCCTGGTTCTTTGTTGCTAACAGTGAAAAGGCGAGGATAGCTGCCTGTGACGTGGTAGGAGAAAGCAGAAAAGGCTGTGAAGGCAGGAGTAAAGAGAGTGATCAATTATATCTGGACTGGATAAATACTATGATAGGTCCTTATACAGAACTTGAGCTTTTACACAACAAAAATCATTAAATGAAGCAATTCATCAGAGGAGCTTGGAGAACTCCTGATGTCTACCAAGCAGGGCACCAGACCTTCTTCAGAACTTCCGTATCAAAGAACCATTTCAGAATTTTGATCATAATATATTCAAATTCAACACCCTTGTAGAAGTGAAAACTCCAAATAAATTTACCATAGCAACAGTGAATGTTGAAAAGACGACTAGATAAAATCAAGGATATTTGTTAAAAGTAAATTAAAAGGAACAGCCAAAGGGGAAAATGACCTGTATTAGAGTTTCTGAGTAAGTATCTGTCATCTATCAAAGCTAGTAAGAGGACCTCCGAAAGACTAGTGGAACTGCACATAAGAATAAAGCATAGTAGTAAAAGCAGAAAGGCACTCCTTAAAAAACATATGGTCAGATGAGGAAAACAGAAAATAGCAAAACCTCTGGCAAACTAAATGTAAAACTGTAAAAGGCAGACCACAAGCTTTTGAAGGAAAACGTTGGTAACGGTATAAAACTTTATTGTAAAACCTCTTCCAAACACATCAGAAGCAGGAAGCCTGCTGTTGTAGACTTGCAGGGCCAATAAATGATCATGATTTAAAGGCAGAAGGATTCAACAGAGATAAGGTTAGAAAAATTGTTTCCTTAGGTAGATACTATGAAAGATTCTTACAGAGGAGCCCTTTATACCACAAAAGCTATCAAGGTTTTTTTGGAAAGGTATGTAGAAAGGGTGAGCTTGGATGACATAAGATTCTTGTATTTTAAAAAATCTTTTTGACAAAATCTTCACTAAAGCTTCTTGCGGAAACTAAGCTGCCCTGCAATAAGAGGAAAGGACAAGCACTTAGCTAGCAACTGATATCAGAAGGAGAAAAGATAAGAGTAAATACTCCATCTCCACAGTGGAGGGAGGTTTCTACTAGAATCTCACAGCAATGTGTGCTGGGTCCATTGCTGTTTACACACTCGTTATAAATAACAACAAAGATAATAAGATTACTAGGTTTGCCTGTGATACAAAATTATGCAGAATAATTAATTAAAAAAACCCTACAACTGGAAAACATGGGAGGGATGAAAAGAAAAATTAATTATAAGAAAAAAATGCTATAGGAGGAAAAATGTGTGGAAAACTTCAACTTAAGCATAAAATAACTGAGACGGCTGAAGATAGATAGAAGATGAATATATCAACTTATGAAAGGCATAGAAAAGATAATTGTGATTTTTATCCTCTTATTGATTAATATTGATAAAAGAATAATTATTATATCCTATAACATAAGAATTGTGTGGCATGAAATTAAATTAACAGGTAGAAGTTTTAAATTAAATAGATGAAAACACATTTCTATGTGGTGACTACTTAAACTGTGCAGGTGAAAAGTACAAGTGAGTTAAAAAATTTCACAGAAAAGACCATCAATAACCACTTAGACCATGAAAATTATTAAAATGAAATGGTTAAAATGGTTAAATGAAAGAATTACAGGTATGACTGCCAGCTTCAAATCTTTTTAGTGTTCAGACAACAATTACTGAAGAATGAGATTGTTTTATATTTTTTTCAGAGGTGATTTTGTTCACCATTTTACAGAGATGAACTGTGTTCTAATGAAAATTGATGCATTCTTTTTCATATAAATATTGACGTTTTGAAACATTATGGAGATTGACTATGTAATTGTATATTTAATATAGGGCTTCCAAACCTGAAGGCTGGCAGCCCAGTTTCAAGTGACATCAGAGTCAGCCTAACTGTCATGCCCTGAACCCTCAGCAACATTGCTGTGTGGGGTGGTGCAGCTGTATAGAGAAGTATGAGAAATATTGTGCTTAAGGGATCTAAAACCATGGCAAAATTCACTAAGAATTAATTACTACAGTGCTGGCAGTGAACGAATAACTGTGTCTATTTTATACCACCAACAATAATTATTGAAAAGGCTGATTGTTCTAAATTTTTAATTCAATATTTTGAAACTTAAAGATTTCAGTCTTTCTTTGATTTAGGGTCCACAAACATTATTAATAAAATTTCCTGTTTCCTTATTCCTCCATAATTTTTTGTCAAGTGTAGGAAGCTTTTGCCACTTATGAAAAACAGAGTATGAACACCAAAAGTGGGAGTAAACTTAAAATTATAGCCTACTTTTAGATTGAAAACTGCCAAAATAAAATCTAAACAACATTTATTCAGCCAAAGATCACAGAAATAACACAAAATAAAGCATAGGTATAGGAGATTCAAACAAGAAAGGTTAAGAGAGGATTTTCACCCGGAGGCACTGATGAGCATAGTGAGTGTACCTAGGCCTGGCAGGAAGCCTAAAAGGCACTGTTTGGGTAGGCATTATTACAGTTAATAATAGTGACTTTTTTGATTTGTGGAGCTGCATTCAGGATATGGCACAAGGGGCATCAAAGTGGCACCTCAGGGGAGTTGGTGGTTTCTGTACCAAATACCCATGCGGGAGAGCACTCTGCCGGACAGAAGGTGGTTGTGTTTTCCAGGCACTAACCCTTCCTGGCAAAGCTCACGATCTTCTTTCACTGTGAGGCCTGGATGCAGCACCGTCATTCCCAAGCAGCCGAGGTCAGTTTTGCTCTACTCCTTATCAGGCAGTTTTGCTGCAGGAGGAGCATGGGCCGTACGCACTCCTGCCACAGCACTGACCGGGTAGCTTTTACATGATTAGTAGGCTGAAACCACGGATCTGGATTCTAAACCTGAATGTTTTGTTGGCAAGACAACGTCTGATGGTGCAACCAGTCTCTTAAGATTTAATTTTGTTCTTAAAAAATGTGATTTCAATAAGATGTCTTCTGCGCATTACCTTTTCCTAAAATATTGTGCTATATCCATAGTTACTCAGAAATATGTTACTCTTTTCCAACATTTTCCTTTACTCTACCACACTGGTATTTCCATGTGTTATCATACCACATACATTTTCATTTCACTGCAGCAAGAAAATATTTGTGTCTTTACTGTAGTTATCACAATAAGCCCTACCTAGCTTGGGCACTAGTAATAAAGAAAAGCAAAGGTTGGTCCAGGATAGTTGAACGTGGGCTTATCTCGGTACGGGACAGGCTGTTCTACCCATCCCTCTCCCTTGCAGCTAGGCGAGTGGGCTTTGGGTTTTGTAACAGCCTGGCCTGTCCACATCTTTCCTCAGTATGTCCTAGCATATTCCTAGCATTCCCCATGCTCCTTGAGGCCAGGGCTACTCTCCTTCATTTTAGAAACTTCGGTAATAGACTACTCAGCTAGCAAGTTCAAATTCAGTTTAGAGACTTGCACCATGCTCTTATTGCACACAATAGCAAGGGCTCTCTTCAAGAACCCAGCAACGGACATACTTGTCTGTATTACATCTTACCTCAGTTGCTCATATTTAATGAAAATTTATCATAAACCCTTATGCATCAAGCTACTGTTCTTAAGATTAATTTTTTTTACTTTTTTTTTTTTTTTGGCTAGGACATCCTCTATGTCTATCTGAAGGTCCAATCAGTTTGGAACCTCACAAATTTCTCGGCCTCATGAATCTTGTGACAGTGAACCTCTAATCAGTGACTGGGAAGTATTCCCTTTATATATTTTCAACTTTCCATCTTGTCAGTTAATTGATTACCCTGCTCTGAACGCCAGGATCTGTCTACTAGTACATTTTTCCAATGGTAGAAATTACCTAACTTGAGTCTGGTAATAACCGTTCGTGCATGAGGCTCTTTCACAGAAAAACAGAAACTTACTCATACAAAAGAAAGTCCTACAGAAGCAGGTAAGCCTTTCTGCTTCCAAATTATTGTTATGTCTGTTTGTCCAAGGCAGTAGTGTTTACGATATGACGCAGGATTAGAAACTGCCTTCAAGTCTATAAACATGTACTTGCCAATAAAACCTATAAACTGTATATTTGGTGTCACTGAGGTCCAGATTCTTCACTAGCGTAACTCAGCATAGCTGCTTGGACTCATGCTGATTTACACAGCTGAAGACCTTAGCTGTTGGATCTGGAAATTTTAACCAAAAAAAAAGAAAATTCAATCCAATTTGTTCTTTCATTCTCTGAATAATAGCTGCCAAAAATTGTGTTATGCTTGAGTCATTATTACTATAAAACTATAAACCAAAAATGCAAAAATGCATGGTTGTTATATTTAAATAAAATAAATATGTTTATGGATCCATATGCAGAATCACATCAGCTTCAGAAATGAAGAAGTAGTGTCTAAAAAATTTACTGAAACCTTATCCATAACTGTTACTTCCCCCTCCCACCTGACTAAATTCTTGGATAGATCAGACATTAACACTGTTGTACTCGCAGTGTTAAATCCCTGAGGAATCCATAGAAACAACTTATTATTATGTAGTAACACAGGTAAAATTTAGAAGTAAGTTTGCAAAATATGTTTTCCAGTTGAAAGTGATAGATGAGATAAAAGCACTTATTGACTATTTAGCACACAAGTGAATCATGAAGCCACAGACCTCATGGAGCTCCATATTCAAATGTATTTTGTTATCCACTGTATCATAACAGCTGATACAATTGCACAGCTATTAAAAATGTGCAGTTATGCTCCTACCTGAATTCAACAAAATATACACCTTTGTAGAAAAGCAGCCTGAGGTTCTCAATTACTTGAACACCATTTAGTGTTTACATATAGTCCCAGTACAAGACAAAAATACATTGTACATAGGCTTTTTGCCCAGAGACTAATATGTCTTTGCAAATATTCTGAGTTCCAGTGTTACTTGATAAATTTCAGATAGCTTTATTCAGCCTTTTCATGTAAGTTTGACCAAATTTCCTGATCTCTCGGTTCAGCCTTTCATCTAGAAATAAAATGAAGATAACCCAGCATTCATTTTCTCTTAGCCAGTGTCACAACTGGTGAGAGTGCCACTCTTCCAAACATGAGTTGTCTCTCACCATGTCTTTGCATTTCGCCAGTTAGAATGGAACCTACGCCTGTGCTGCAATGCAAATGAATAATAATTTATGGTGATGTTGGACGGGTGTTGACAGAAACAGAGCTAACAGCACTAGTGGGGAATAACTGCATTTATAGTAAAAATAACTATTGTCAGTCAAAAAAAGCCAACTTAATTTCCAGTGTTTAATCTTTATTAGCCAGAATTCCCAGTAGGAAGAACGTGATTTTCAGTTGCAATTTTGCTGTAATAAGGACTGCAGAATTTTTCTACTGACTTCAGCATACTTTGGAGGCAGCATTAGAGAAGAAAAATACACAGAGCAAGTGAAATAAATATTGTTGGCATTTTACAATAAAATGGGAGTGCATTTTATAGGTGGCTAGCAGCTTGTAATTACCCTTAGTAAAACTAATCCTTTCCCTGTGCTTATTAAAATGTTTCATGTATCAGCAAGCCGTGAAAAGGACTCGCCACCAATCTCTTAACTTGCACTAAAACTGAGAAATGTCCACTTGAGTCATAGTTCCCAGTGCCAGTCCTGTTTCTCTGCCTGCTATTGGAATTCAAAGCCTCTGAGGGAATTAAAACTAACACATTAGTTCCTAATTAAATCCAAAAGGGATGTGAAACGTAACCAAATAACTTTATAGTATTTCTTGGGAATATGTTCTCAGGAGGATAAGGAAGGAGCAGTGACTTTCAATTAATGACTTTCCTTCTTCTAACAGACAGAAAATGTCTGCAATGTTCTTTTGACCCATTTTAATTTTTTCAATGAGATCATTTGACTCTTCAAGCTTCCTCCTGCAAATATATTTTAAAAGTTGCTGCAGGTTTGTAATAATTTACTAGGATAAAGAAGCACAGTCATTACTATTGCAGTCCTTTTTTCTTCAATTAGTATTTCTAATCACATTAGACATGTTTTCAGTATCCAGAGAGGATGCCTGATCCCTACAGCTATCGTGAACCATTAACTTTAATTAAAATTTACAAGTCTAATGTTGTTACATCTGCTAAAAGCATTAACTGCCATGTTAATTACCAAAATGTTAATGTTGCGTTAAAATATGAATGTTCCCTTTTGACAGTTCATCTGTGGTTTAATTATTTATTTTTCATAGAATATATCCTAAAAAAAGAAAATGGCATAAAAGCATAAATGCTGACTGAAATAATGAGACATGATGGGAAAATTTCATCTAAATAGAAAACTTAATACTTTAGAGTACCAATTGTTAGCAAACTCATTTGTATTCTTTTTATAGTTTCAGCACATTCTTTTAATATTACTCTGTAAAAATATCTAATCTGCTGGACACAGTACTTAAATCCCCCTAGCTGAGCATTGTCCTTATTTTGGGTCTGCAATAGAAACTTTCCCCAAAACAAGATTTCAGGACTTCACATCAAAATCTTCTGTTGAATTTCTGAAGTTTTCTCCATATAAATAATTTCAAAATAGATTTAGAAAAGGAGATGTCTAGAACTCAATATTGAAGTTACTGTGCTCCCTATGTGAAGAGTATAGGATCAAAGTGCAAGACACTTTAAATCACTACAGTTAACAGGGTATAGCAAAGTGTTTGCAGCAATTTGTTTGAAATTTTTGGTTATAGTAAAGCTGTCTCTTGTTCTATTTCATGGTAAGATACTCCTCTATCATGTTATTCTTAAAGGCATTGTCACTGAAATGAATAAATGAGAAAATTCTGACAAACCAACGTTAAATATTGTTACACATTTCTCTCACATTGAATAATTATTTTAATGGCTGAAGTTAACAGTCTGCCAAGTAATTTCTTAATGTGATTGTAAATAGGTACTGTTAGATTTCATGCCATAAACTATTTTATTAATTTACATTAGGAAACCTTAATTTTTCATGTAGATCTTCTACATTACAAGTCAGATGCACATTCACGGAATCATGGAATTGTCAGAGTTGGAAGGGACCTCTGGAGATCATCTAGTCCAACTCCCCTGCCAAAGCAGGATTGCATAGGGCACATTACTCAGGACTGCATCCAGGAGGGTCTTGAAGGTCTCCAGAGAAGGGGACTCCACAACCTCCCTGGGCAGCCTGTTCCAGGGCTCTGGCACCCTCACTCGAGAGAAGATTTTCCTCATATCTGAATGGAACTTCCTATGTTCCAGCTTGTGCTCATTGCCCCTTGTCCTGTCACTGGGAACCACTGAAAAAAGTGCGTCTCCATCCTCCTTCAACCCACCCTTCAGATACTTCTAAGCATTAATAAGGTCTCTGTTCAGCCTTCTCTTCTCCAGGCTAAAGAGCCCCAGCTCTCTCAGCCTTTCCTCGTAAGGGAGATGCTCCAATCCCTTAATCATTTTTGTTGACCAACACTGGACTCTCTCCAGTAGTTCTGTCTTGAACTGGGGAGCCTGGAACTGGATGCAGTATTCCAGTTGTGGCCTCACCAGTGCAGAGTAGAGGGGGAGAATGACCTCCCTCAACCTACTGGCCATATTCTTCCCTATGCAGCCCAGGCTTCCATTGGCCCTCTTGGCAACAAGGGCACATTGCTGGCTCATGGATAGTTTACTGTCTACCAGGACCCCCAGATCCTTCTCCTCAGAAGTGCTTTCCAGCAGGTCTGCCCCTAACCTATATTGGTGCCCAGAATTCTCCTTCCTCAGGAAGACCCTACACTTGTCCTTGTTGATCCTCATTAAGTTCTTCTCTGCCCAGCTCTCCAGCCTGTCCAGGTCACACTGGATGTCAGCACAGCCCTCTGGAGTGTCATCCAGCCCTCTCAGTTTGGTATCACCAGAAACTCGTTGAAGAATTCCTCAGTCTGTTGAATATTAGGACTATGTAGCTGTTTAGTGGCAAGTGCCTAATTGGTTTTGTAGGACAGGATAAAATATATTTTTAGAGATCAGATGTCCAGTTCACAAATTTAGACAGTTCATAAGAATAATAATTATTTTTTTTTAATTTACAAGACACAATGTTCAAAATACAGCATATCAAATTACTGTTCCAAGCTTATTTTAGCATCTTCTAAAGAAACTAGATCTACAAGTTCCTTCTCATTATCTGAAAATTATAAATTCACATAGGCCTCTGTAAGTTGTCGGTGGTCTGTCACCTAGCAGGACAGCACGTATAGCCTAACACTTCTTGCTTCACCACAGCAAGCCCTTTTCTGATGTCTGGATTTTCTCTCAGCAGTGTGTTGGAACTAGGTAGTTACACTCCTAAAATAGGAGTTTATCTAATATATATTTACAGCTCTTCTTAGAGGTAGGTGTTGTGCTATTCTAATTGGATTATCCTAGCAGAAAAGTGTCACTCAAGTTCATGTTGTAGTATAACGCTGCAATAAAACACTATTTGTCTTCCACCAAGTTTGAGGACTTGTCTCCATATCCACTTGCAGGGACATTTATAAAGGATCATCACATGCACTTGTCTGAAGCAGAGAAAAGCTCTGCAGTCTCCCAGACTTTCAGAACCAAAGTTGGGCTGAGAGTTCATGGAATCTGTATACTCCACACTCCCCCCAGACAAAGAAAACATTAAAAAAAAACCCCAAACACAAGCAAATGTCAAGCTCAGACTGTGTGAAACCAAGCTATGGCTGGTTATGTTCTTGTAGATATGAGCTATACCGCATTCATATCCAGTCAGACTTTGGTGCGTTCTGATCCCAAGTTTTTTTAAAATACTACTTCAAACATAAAATATTTCCATTTAAAAATAATAGTTGTTATTATTTTGAAGAATGCAGCAAGTTGCTAAAAATGTTTTCTAATAGTCTGCCAGAAGGCAACCTGTCTCATGGGCTTTGTTTGTTTGTTTAGATTTCATTGCCTGTAGCAATACTTCTTAAAGTCAAGTTTACAGAAACTTTTGTCTCTCTCAGGGAGATAAATACCTTCCAAAGCTCATTACTTAGTTAAGAATATTCAAGCACACTAGAAAAGACAGCTAAATATTTCAAATGATTCATTTGCAATTAATCCAATATTAACATCTGTGTCACAGAGCTCTAACTTGCATAACTTCTGGCAAAGTTCTGTGGTACCACCAGCCTTGGAGCACGGAATTCACCCCTTTCTTGTGGAGTCTTCCAGTTCATACAGCATGGTAAAACTACTTAATTCCTTTTTTCCTGCAGAAAAATAGAAACACATTTTTTATTTGATTGCTTGTGGCTGCTTGCTTGACTGTCATCGTAAAGCAGAGCATGAAGGAGAATGCTGTACAGCCACTGAAACATGCAAACAGTCAAGAAGTTTCCCTTTTCATTTCTGCAGTTATCGTAATTCCTGTAATTTTGTAAAACGTAAATTAACCCCACTGTATCATGTCCACAGAGTAGCTCCAGCAAAAATGTTGCCTTTTCCCAGTCATTTTGATTAAGGGAATGCAAGATTTTACTCAAGGATGTAGCATTACGGAAGCGGTGGAGCATCTGTATTCAACAGGTTTTGATTTGTCACAGAATGTACACTAAAAAGCCACAGAAATAATTTGTGTTTAACAGCAATGCCTGCCTTAAAATTTGTGTATGTTCATTCTCTGCCTACATTTTCATCTTTTTTTTTTTCCATATTGCAACTACTATTAAATGAGAACTTTAAAGAATTCTCTCGTTCCCTTCACCAAACTCTTGGGTGGAGGGTGGTTGTCTGAATACACTGTAATAGCTGGCAATCAGCCAAGTACACCATCCACTGAAAAGCTACATTATTGAACTGTAAAACAGCAGAGTCTTATTATTAGTCGTTAATTAAAAGGCCAACATAAGGGCATTACTTTATGATCTCTTTCAAGATATGTTCACAACGGTTTTTATCAGACAAAACATCAAAAGGCAAGCTGCACAGTTTTGCTGTGTATAACTCTTTGATAAGAGGTACTAAAAAAGCAGTGACAGGCTCAGCTTCAACAGTAAACCTTTTTTTGACCTTTCTTGTGAATATACTTACATTTTTGAATGAACATGGCAAGAAGCACTAAACTCTTAGAATTACAGTAGAGTTCTGAACATCCCTCTGTTGCAGAATCACTGCTGTTTCAAATCTAGATTTACTTTAAAGAGAACAATATTGATGGCACACACCTGATTCTGTCCACAGAGGAGCTCCAATGTATGGGTATGTAAGACCATGTCTAGCACCAATGATCTGATTTATGTGGGTCTATACTATTCACATGTTTAGTTTGGGAACATGATCTATGTACTTTCCAGAACAAATAATACAGTTTTCCGCTACATCGTATGTATGCATATCTGTAATTAGCATATAAAGAATAAATGCAGTAGAAGTGTTACATCAAGTCAAGAAATACTGAAAACAAAACTTTAAATCCCAAAAGTGAAATCTTGACTCATTAAAGCTAATGGAAATTTTAATTCATTTCTTTATGACCAGGATTTCCCTTCAAAGACTTAATTTTAACCTAACATCTTGCTTTCTGTTCTAATTACTTATTCTTCTTGAATTAGCTGAAATAATATTCTAGGAGTGAAACAAACACTTTTTACTTGACATTTAGCAGACATCTTCTGTCAGTCATTTTTCAGATATGAAGCTTATGCAATGTTAATGCTTATGCTTATTTATATTTGCTTATCAATTAATATTATCAATAAGATGCTTATGCTATTGTAATTCTGGACCCTTATGAAAACAGAGCATTGACTGCTTTATTGTTTAGGAAGCAAATCTTTGTTCTCCATTTCACCTCTTAAACACAGAAATCTGTAATATCCAATCTGCTCTAAACTTTAGAGTCTCTCAAGGCTAATATGTGGGAGTATTTTCACTTTTTTTGTGTAATCACGCTGAGGAACTCGTTTATAAGCACTTTAATTATTCTTCTATAAGCACTTTTCTGTACCTAGTATACTCAAAAATACTGTTAATTGATTACCTCAAGTCTTCTTGTGAGCTATTTGATTCTCAGAATCTGTAAATTTTGAGATATTTTAAGATTAATGCTTTATATTCTTTTAGAGTTTGCATTTAGATTATTTTTTAACTCCTTATATAGCTGATTATATGATTATATACTGCTACACACTATATACTTAATTTTCACAAAGCACAGATATATTAGGGTTAAAAGATCTGAAAGCAACTCAATGCCCTGTTTTTAAACTGAACATTGTACCATATATTTTCCACATACTGAAATATCTGCAACAAGGTGACAATGTAAACAAGTGTGTTATGAAAAGAGTGGTCAGGTACGTCTAATTCATGCAGGTCATACATAGTTTTGGTAATCTGATACAGTGGAATTTAATGATAACATTGAAACTGTATGCTTTGAAACTGGGTGATATTTTACTATCTTCAAGGTGAACCTGCAAGTTAACTGGCTCCTATTATTTATTAATGACAGATTTAACATAGAATAATGCTGCTACATCTGCAGGGTTATTACATAAACCTACACATAAAAACTTACTAAAAATCAAATTCTTATTTTTAGAACATTCATGCAAAAACATGAACATATATACTTTTATTAAATATTCCAAGTAAGTATCTAGAAATATACCATTCTTTCTTCTATAAACTTCACCCCTGTGGATGGACAAAGATATTCCAGACCCATCCCTAGTGTCTTATATTTCTTTATCTAAACAATCTCCCCTTCTCTCTGATTTCTTCTTTTAATCATGCCCTATGCAATGGAAAACAGGAATCTCCACTGGGGTTTCCTGTGTGGTTGAAAAATGGAATATATAGCTTTTGTTCTAGATACTTCCACAAACTACTGCTTCTTCTGGCATGACACTACAGCTTAAATTTAATTTGGAGGCTTCCTGGATGGCTCTCCCTTACAAAAATTGAAAAAAATACGTATGAATGGCAACTTTGCTCTGGAATATCCAGTTCATGTTAAATCAGAGTGAATCAACAGTGATTTTCCTACCCCTGTTGCTGCTCGCTTGCTGCTTTTTTCCTAGTAAAAAGTCTTTTCAGCTACACACAAGCTATCAAATGAAATCTATACAGGTACACTATCCTCTGCTGTTCACTAATGACACCAGTGTTCAAAGGATTTTGTTGTTCTTTAACTCCTTGTTCTATCTTAAATATTCCACAAAAGTTAGGTCACCAGAAATAATTATTGTAGCCTATTAAATTGCTAAATTATGTCTTTCAATACATGGACCAGCCCTTGATTAAAGAAAACATCAAAGAACAGAACTCCAAAGAAATCAAACAAGGTACATTAATTTACCCAGGAAAAATTTCTTACTGTCAATATTTCACACAAGAGAGAACAAGTATCCATAAATTCAGAAAAAAAAATATTGCACTTGTTCATTTGTTTTTGCTTTTAATAACATGGCATGGAATTAACATTATTGGTGTTTTAATCTTCTATACCTGTTCATTTTCGTACCATTCATTTCTAACCGTGGCCAGACTGCATTACAAATATCTGCCTACCTCTTCATTCCTATTGAAGGCAGGCAGTGTGTAGAGAAACATATAGATAGGATTTTCTGATTAACTAATAAACTAAAGAGAAGACAACCAGTTTCCCAGGGCTTACATGTTGCAAAAGTTAAGTTATGCGGGTAATTAAATAGCAGCATTAAAAATGTTGAAGAACCAGCCCTTTGTTCAGCTTTTAGGTCTTCTGCAAGAATAGAATGAAAGGACATGATTTTGGACTTAAAATCTAATAATTCTGATAGGGCCTGATTGTCCATGAAAAGGACAGCCTTTAATTAAAAAACACAGTTTTGTAGAAGTGTGGGATACAGAAAATAATTTTTGTTCCCACTAATGCTCTTTGAGGTTTCTTTTTCATGCAAACTTCTGTTTTCTGCTTATATTCCTGACAAGAACATATGTTATAACTTTTTGTTCTGTTGAAATTTTGCATGTGCTTACTAAAAAGGGATTGTACTGTTGAATGGAAGGTGAATAACAATGTTTTCTTGTATGACCTGGGGCTTTTCCCTTGGAAAAATCTGAGGAGGAGAAGGACACCCATCTGTTTCTTGACTACAGAATGACAACGACACAGCAAAATGCTATGTAATACAGTGACATTTAAGGCAATGATCGGACACAGCTGGAGCTGTATATTCAGAGATTGTAAAAATAACATTTTACCAAGCTAATACAATCTCAGGTGGAATATTTCAAGCAATTTCTCATCATCCATTTTCAAGGAAGATTAATTCACATTGAATCACATTAAGAGAGGAGCTACTGACATTATTAAATAAGTAATATTTTCTCAGAATACAATAATTTCTATTCTCAGTTAAAAAAAAAAAAAAAAGAGAGAGAGAGAGAGACAGGGAAACAGAGAAATGGGGAAAGACTCCCCCAGTTTAGTTTAGTAGGCCAGGAACAGAACTGAAATGAAAAGTGGCCTATTTCAACCCTATACCAGTCACCTTAAAATCCATAAAAACATCCCTTCATAGTTGTAGGCTTTGCTTACAACATATAGCAGAATTCATAGAAGTTAACAAAAAATTCACTGAATAGAGAAGAAGATAGTAAAGACAAAAAATATTGAGAGGGTCTATGGTGAGGAGCAGTTATTAAATCAGCTAGCTTAACCTATAGAACACAGCAAAACAGAGTAAGTTTCTTCCTTTTGGACTGCTGCCTCCAAACCCCTACTCCAATCCTCTTGAACCCTTGCCACTGCTTTAATAAGTTCTAGAGACCACTGGGAGCAAGGCTTGGAAACACATAAGCAGATGAACCACTTTCTGAAAACTGAAACCTTTGTTTCAAAAACTTGTTCACTACAAGCTGACTCACAGAAGGCCTGGAGTTAAAGCCTCATTCCTTCTTTTCTGAACTCAGTCCAAGCAGAGAAAACTTGGAGAGAGAAGAAGATTGTTTTAGTAATCA
This sequence comes from Nycticryphes semicollaris, assembly GCA_013400055.1. Taxonomy (NCBI): domain Eukaryota; kingdom Metazoa; phylum Chordata; class Aves; order Charadriiformes; family Rostratulidae; genus Nycticryphes; species Nycticryphes semicollaris. The sequence continues at coordinate 759,052 of VXBJ01001550.1, forward strand.
CAAACAAAATGTGTATGAAACATTGGTATGCATCTGCACAGATACAAAAAAAAATTAGCATTCATTCAAAGCTGCTTCTACTTTCTGACAGGTAATAATGATTGTTAATGGGGCTGACATTTCCACTGTACAATCAAAACATATTCTTCAAAACCTATTGCATAATTAACATTACTTACACAGAACTCACATCAAATAACATCAAATTAGAAAGACTTATGGAACTAGAGAATAGCATCCTGATATCTATCTTGTCCAGGTGTTACAAGTGAGCCCTGATAATGTACCCAAGGTCATGCAGGGTTGCTGCTTTCAGTCACAGAAGTCTTCATTTTATTTTGCCATTTCTAATAATAAAAGGTTGCACACATGAATGTAGGACTTTTGGGGATTTGTTTCCTTTCCATAGACTTTTTTCAACAAGAATAATAACTGATTAGCCATACAGAAGACATGTTGCTACATCTAGTAATTCTCATGAAGTGGCAGGAGAGACAGAAGGAGAGGCAGGAGCAAGGTTCATGTCATCTTTTCCCCGCTGATTAGTGGGATAGGGTTGCCCAAGTAGCCTATGATTAGGCAAGCCAATAAAGGAGTTTAAATTCTTTATTTTGTTATATCAGATAGGTGATGCAAATTCTATTTGTCCTCTAAATAAACTTCTCACTCATTTTCTAGAACAGAGACTATTCTATGCACACATCTATGCACAGATGTTTTCAGAAGCACTGTATCTACTGCATATAAACATTTCAGCAGTGTCCTGATTGTAAACCAGAGGAAAGACTAATGCAGAGATAACCACCCAGCCTCTTTGCTGAACTAGGGACATGAAGGCCTGCAACAGCTTCACAGTGAAACAATAAAGTAAAAGACCTAATTACTTTTAATGTGGAGCTCAACCATTACATGAAAACCATTATATGCTGTAGTGCCTGAACAATGACCTGGGACCTGCAAAACCTAGACTTTGTACAGTTGGGAGGAACCTTGGAGAAAATAACCCAATCACTTCTTGTTCTTTGCAAACTCCAAGAAGAAACTTGGCATATCTTTTAGGTTTACAGTGGGGGGAGGAGGGGGAAGGGAGGTTGTTATCAAATAGTTGTTAGAAACATGCTAAATAAAAGGTCTAGATAAATGAAAAAAAGAACCTTCTTCTACAGACTTTGATGTTTCCAAACACTGATTGTGAATTGAACAAGAAAAAAAATAAGGCAAGCTGAAAATGTGCTGTCAGGACTTTTATAACACCAAGCTTTTTTATGATTTTTTAATGCTCTGATGACAGATATATGAAAACGAGTGCAAAATGCACAGAAGAAAGAAAATAAAACCTCACTGTAGAATTTGCATAGACAAAGAAGAAAGTATAATTTCCTAGCACTGACGACAGCATAAGCACAGAGTAACTTTCAGGAGAATTATTTTTGCAAAACACCAGTATGTTTCACATGCTTCGGTTTCTAATATGTCATTGTTAAATCAAAGAGGTTTGGGTTTTTTTCCAGGCATGTAGGAGAGTTAAGAAGCGTGAAGCAAATTGTAACACTACCAGGACAGCTCTTAAAAAACATAAAGTAACTTGTTTATATTTTTCTTCTAGAGCAAGCTAACAGATAAAATAGCCTACAGATTTCCAAACAGCACATAAGCATGCAGAAAATTTGGTAATTAAATCTTGCATGAAGTTTTATACAAAAGTGTAATTATATCTGACATTTCAGCTTATCACTTTTTGAGGATTTATGGAAGAGATAGGTGGTACACAAGTCACATCTTCTTACTGAATCTAAGCAGAACTACATTTCACTCCATTTAGTCTGTGTCTCCTCTTATCATTTTGCATACCAAACATTAAATAGATCAAGTTAAATTTTAGAAAAATTGCATATTTATGATACTTTCTTAGAGTTGAGGACTCGTCTACAGTGTTATTCCAGACTACCTGCAGTAGCTTAATCTGTGCATGGATCACTCAAGTTTAAAGACACATTATTTTGTATTATGAAATTATTTAGGATTTTGCCTACTTAAAATACTACATTTATATCAAATAGAAAGAGGTCTGAACATATGTTTTAATTTGAACATCTACAATTCAACTGCAATTGAATATTTAAATTAATGTCACTGTTGAAAATAATCATAATATTGCACTAATCTTCATGTACCTTAAATGATTCTAAATTGGAAGTTGAATGTCATCTTGCTAGCAGTTAATCCAACATCTTTTTTCTGGCTATCATTTACTGATACAGTGTTATAAGCACTATAGTAAAACCAAAAATATATTATTCAAAGAAATAAAAGTCAAATTTCTGTGGAAGCTATTTGATTTCATTGAGTGAAATTGGACAGTAGCTGAGATTAGCAAGATGCCACATCACAACTCTAGTTCCTAAAAGCAGTCAGCAATAATCATCAATCATGCTATTGAGCTTCCATTCTAGGCAAATTAATTTTTGCCTCCAAAAAATATAGGCTATGTCAGAGTTCTACTCTGTCATATTCCTCAGAGACAATGTTTATATGGATCCAATATACCATTATATTTTATTTCTTTTACTGAGTTGTACCACATCCCAGATATATTTGTATCCATATAACTAGAAGAAGTAAAATTACATTCCATGGTCTGCAACAGAACTGGCAATTCTACAGGGGAGTGAAAATATTTTAACCAGTCAAGGTGTGTTTTTAATGAAGTTACAAGCATTTAAGTTAGTGCAAAAGTTCAGCTGAAAGCATGTAAAGATTAGGGGCTAATGAAACAAGATCAAGAAGATGTTATTTTAAGGAGTGTTGAAAAGAGACCCAGGATCAGTTTTCCACAGTTCAGACACTATTGTGTCAGCTGAGCTTTAGTACTTGTGTGTGAGCATCCTCTTAGCCTATAGGAAACAGGCAATTAAAGTAGCATCTCTTCCAATGAAACAGAAAACTAAAGTCAAACTGCTTTGCTAAGAGCTGACATAGCCACTTTCAGAGTCAACACATAGCAATATTTCAAGTCAGAGTAGCCTTATATAGTGTCCCAGCCCAAATTCTGCTGAAATATGCATGGTTAGTCCATACCTTGTAAGACTTTTGAAGAGTTCAGATACCCTCTTGTCCCAAGAAGAAATATTCCATCCATCTGACCTCAAGCTCCCACTGGCAGAAGTCTGCAAGTAGGTCATAAGCATGTTGCTAAACTCCTTCTCCTGGATGATGAAAGAGAGAGGGAGGAATAGCCAGAGTACATCATGAGTGTATTGCTCAAACGTTTCTAATATTAGCAGTAATTATATAACTAATGACAGGAAAGAAACTATCAATAAGGCAGAAACTGAGGACGATTGAGAAAGAGATTCATTCTACCAAAAAGAGGAACAAATTAAACCAACTTTCTTAATGCTTGTCCCCAAGATTTAACTTTCAGGGAAAAGAATCCTGAGATCTGTGGCCTAAGTTTATCATCCGCAAAACTATGATTTGGCATGTTATATCCAAAAGACCTTTTAAAACTTTGAGTAATTTTATTTTCCTTCCTGTACAAATCATTCTCACATCTCTGTCAGCACTCCAGTCTACCTGAAAAGCCTCGGTGTAATAGACCTACTGTAACAGATGCTTCGTATCATGACTGGGTATTTCCAAAGTGATTAAAGAGACTAAAATGTAGTCTAGCCCAGATTGAAGCTAGCAAAGTGACACCAAAGATTAATTTGGCCCAGTTTTTTTCAGTTTCACTTGTGTTCCCTTTTATTTGCACTTTTAACATGAAAATAACTCCAAGTGAAAAATCTGCTGGAATTTATTTGTTGATTGCCAAGACCATAATTCTGAGAATCCTGTAATGAAAAGAAAACTGATATCTTGTCCTCCAGATCACTACAAATCTTTGTGGTCAATGGCACTGTCCATACTCTTCACCAGAAATTAAGTAAACAGCCACCTTTCTCTTCTTCCATTCCATTCTGTGGGCAGAGAATGCTATACCAGTTTGGGTCCAAATCAAGCCTTCCTTCCAGGAATCATTTTTCAAAACAGAGACAACTCCCCACAGATTCCCAGAAGAACACAGGCAGGCTGAAGTATAGCACAGAGATAGTTGAGCAAGGTTTAAGCAAGCTAGATCAGCATTGGAATCAGCAAAGTATTTAATGCAGGCTAATTTACTCATTTTCTCAGAGGTGGCTGGAAAGCTTTAGCAGTTAATTATGTGTTGAGGCAGCATGCCCAGGACACTGCACTGTGACAGGAGACAGAAGGACCCGTTCTCTGCTCTGTAGCTGATCTGCTTCATAACCGTGAACCACTTTGCCTGCCTCACCTCCCCTTGTGAATCTGCCATACTCATTAAGAGTGTAAGGTTTTTTGGGGCAGGGAATGTTTTTTGTCATGGGTGAAATTATTGATGCATTGCAGTCAACAGTAAAACTCACAAGCTCTAAGCCTTCCAAGTTTTAATTCTATGCATTTGTAAACCGTTTAGTGCAGCGAGGGTCCTACTTCAATTTCTAGGTGATATAATGCAAACAAATTATAGCTATAAAGCATCTTTTAAATTACAATTTTAAAGCAAAGCAGTAAAATCTTTCATCTAGAAGTGTGTATTTAATTATGCAAATATTTGATTAAATCCCAAACCTTCTATAGAGAGGAAAGTAATTTTTAATTGTAAAAGAAATACATGAAAAATCAACATAATGCTTTTTCCTTATTTCCTAACAAGGCACACTTGAGATAGATCAGCATCGTATATTAAATCCCAGACAACATAGGACATTAGGAAGAGGGAGGATACAGAAAAAGAGGAAAGGTTAGGAAACTGAAAAAAACAAAAGCAGACTGCACATTTAGAAGACATTTGGGTAGTTTCAAATTGCTTTGAATGCACCACTCTGAACTGTTGAGGTATGACAAACTTGGGCTGTGTTTTAAACTGTCATAACTCTGCTGTTACTGAGAATGCTTTTAATATTTCAACTTAAAGATATCCTTTAGGATGACATACTGCAAACATGCTTTCTGTTTTGTTTTCAATTTTTCTTTGTTGTTGGAGTAGTGATGTAAATATACACCATATTTTCCTCTGCATCTTCCTCTTTATATTAATTTTAAAGTCTTCTCTATGAAGTACCTTCCTCCCAGCACCATAGCATATGGAATATATGTCAGTAGCCTGCCTCTATTCTGAGTTTGACAATGAAAATATGCTTTGTGGCTTAACTATACAAGGGCAGAAATTGTGAAGGTAGGCAACAACGTATGAAACTCATTTACAAACATCGAAGGTGACTTCCTAAGCAGCCCACAGCAAAGCATGAAATAAGCAGGCAATCTGCAGTGGGGCAGAGGAGAATAACTCCCATGTATGATAAAAGCAAAGATAAAAATGCGCATTTGTTCATACAAAGAGGAATTTCCTACTTTAATTCCTTTCTTGCTTCACCATGGCTCTGATTCCTTCAGAGGAAGAATTAAGAAACTCAGAATTCTTTAACAACCTGTTGCTCCATTTCACTCAACAGCCACTGCTGTCCATTTCAACAGGTTCAGTACCATGACACATGCTTCTGGGAAAGTCTTGCTTTCCTTATTTTTCATTAATTCATTCATCATTCACAGAGTCCACTTCAACTTGTGCAGTCCTATTTGAAATCCAACGATGAATTCATGATTACTAGATAAGCATGTTGGTGGTTATCAGAAACATAAACCAGAGGATTGCTCCCCAAGAAAGGAAATCTACATTATGTTGTTATGACATGTTTTCTAAATCATGCTTTTTAGACTGCAATATTCTTCAATAGCTATTATGTTACCATAGCAACTATGAGTACTTGCTGTGGACCACTGTGCAAGGACCTGTACAAAACAGATGTGGTCCTCACTGTAAAATAAAAAAAAAATATCTAAGAGGAGGATGTAGATACTTGGAAGAAAAAGTACAGATTATCGATCCACGTGATAGTACGCAATATCACTGTATCAGCAAACTAATAACTAGCAAATTTATTGTAGATATCACAGTAAAGGAGAGGTTTGAGGAAGGGTGGAGCCTAAGGACACAAAAATGATTGTTTGAACATACTAGGTAGTGAAATGCATGTAGGGTTATAAGAAGGCAGGATTTGCTACTTGTAATTAATAGGATTGACAGGATTCGGCACTTTCCTAAAATTGCTGGCTAAACTGAAAAATTGTGTTATTCCTGTCAAAATGTATTATCAGTTGTGGGTTTTTTCAATTTCATACTTTGGCAATTTTAAAGAACTTTGTATCATCATGACCAAAAGCAATGTCAGAAAGAATTATTCTACTGTACACCTTATAATTTGTACATTAGACATTAACCTTTGGTGTTGAAATTAGGTGTGTTATTTTTGTACTAGAGCACTTGTCATTACTTTCTTGAATTTAAATTTGACTATAAAAAATGACATTAAATTTTTAAACATGCTTAGGTTATTACATTTCAAAACAGAACAAGAAGTGAATTAAGTGCTTGAAAAAAAACACAGCTTAATTTGTCAAAATCAGAATCGCCAAATGCATCACTCTATGCAGCACTGTCTTTGCAATTTTTCTGCTTGTCTTTAAAACTTTCTTTGAATAATGTTCAACTACATTTTTTGTTTTGTTTTTCTAAGAGAGCCAAACTCATCTTTTATCTTGAATTTATGGGCACAAATGACTTTGTTCAGGCATGGTATATGCAGAGATGAGTTCTCAGCATCCCATCTCTCTCTATGCAGAGATGAGCATCTCAGCAAGTGAAAGCACATCACTTTTCTGATGCTGAAATACCATTCAAATACTCATTTCTGTATTTTCTGGACCAATTTTACTACTATGTAGAGAGTAATCACACTTTCCATTTTCTGGAGGTTGTATTAGAATAACCACTTCGCCAATTTGTAAGACTCCATGTTGGTTTTAGTTATCTGAGTTCTTGAAGGTAAACGAGATTTGCACTGGAGAACAGATCAGTTTTCAAACAAATTTCTTGAGATGCTCTTATGTCTGATCAAGTTTATTGTAATTTTTTTTCTGGGGGAAACCCACTGCTAGTCAGTAATTCATTTTTATTTATAAAATCATTGGTTACACATAGAATTTGATGGGGTTTGTTGTTGAGTTTGATGGAGAGTTTTTTTCTAAATATGCACATTCGAAGAATTGAAAACATTGTTTTATCTAGATTTTGATTGTTGTCATATTTGAGCAACTGTTCAGATGTGCCAGTCAGTCTTTCTGAAGAAAATTGGCCGCATTCTCCCGCAGTTGTCAGGTGTTTATCATACTGACTCCAGCTAGAAAAAAACATCAAGTTAGAACCACTCTTTTAGGAGATGTGAACATCCTTTGTAGGAATGCCATTTGCAATATCAGAATAAATCTAAGTTTAGTTTTAAATATGAATATTAATATTTCAAAAGGAACAAGAAACACAAAGAAGCCTTTTGTGGTAAATTAGCCCATTCATGCATGCAGTTAGGAATACACAGACTGAATTGAGAAGTAGATTTAGAAGTTAAGATTTAGACCCTCTGTCAGCTTCCACATACCTTCCACCAAAACACTGTTGATAGATAGTTTTCATGAACTGCCTTACATTATTTCAAAACCAAGAAGAAAACTTAGTCAAACAGGCATAAGTAGAAGTCTATGATGAAGAATTACAGACCAGGACAGTTTCTACATTCACTGACAATTCTGCAAGCTGTTTATTCTTCCAGCACTTAAGTTGTTTTTTTTCTAATAAAAAAAAAAAGGATGTATTTAAGAAATTGAATAGATAACTTGACACTGGAATAAGATAAAATGTAATTCTTTCAAACCAGAGGATACACTGAATCATTTAAGAACTCTGCAGCAAAATTTGCTTCTTGGCAAACTGCTTAAGCATATTTCTATGACAGGGTTTGTGTTTTTTTCTTTTCCCTGGCACTTCAAGATACAGATGGTAGATTTCTAGGATTTCTAAGTGGCTGGTTTTTGTGCTCCTTCATCATCACAATTTACACAAAGAAGTATGAAATACTTGATTGTACCATTTTCCTTCCATTTCTTGAATTCAAACAGATTTTCACTGCAAGGTATTCTAATAATCCGTTCTCACACCTTTTTCTTAATTGTCTAGTCTATTCTTTACATTATTTTACCCACCCTGTTTGAAGACTCCAGTGCAGCAAAACACCCAGGGTCCCTAAAATATGACTCTGAATAACAATGTACTAGAAAAATAAAAGTTTATACATTTATTTGTATGTAATATTAGGCTGTAGCTGAGAGGCTGCTTTTTCATAGAAAATAGATCTCATTTGAAATTAAAAACCCAACAACTGATCAATGATGGAACGTGAAAGTTATGGAAGTTGTTTGCATATGGTGTGAGTTAAAAAAAAAGGTGTTAGATAGATTTAAGATGTTGAGCCATGTGAAAAAATGAGAATGAAAAATATTTAAGAGCGTATTGAACAGGCACATACAAGACAGAACTGAAAGGGACATTGACACAGCTAGGTAATTTCATTATAAGTTCTAGTTGTTTGAACAAATAAAAAAAGAGAAATATCAATTAGTTATGAAAAATTATGCAAAATTTGACTGTCACCTAGATACGGGGATCACAAAGACATGCTGATAAAATGATTACTGCGTAAATGACACACAAAGGTTAATTTTGTTTGCAATGATTAAAAACTAGGAGAGAAACAACATAATGAAAATAGTAAGGGCTTTGCTTCAGCCATCTTACATAAGAACTAAAATTCAATGCCTAAGATCATGCCAGAAGAGCTAAAGCATTAGTTTGGATGGATGGAAACAGGTGTGAAGACAAAAGACTGAGAAGATAGATCTGCAAGGACAGATTGCCTGGTTAATGGAAAGAGTTTAGAAAGCACAAAATCAAGGAGGCCAGACAGAACAAAAAGAGTTTAAATGAATGACACCTACCACTTTCAGAAGGATAACACCACCAGCCATGAGATTTTGCCTGGGTGAAGTACAGGCTTTGACAAAGGTGTTTCATTATGGTTAAGGCATAAAAGAGTACTGGGGAAGACCTAGGATGAAATAGATATGTTGTCCTCATCTTTTCTAAAAAGAACAAATCAATACTTATGGGTATCTTTCTCCGTGATAAACTAATAGTCCTTACCAGCTGTCTCTCAGCTTCCTTAATCCTACAGCATTATATTGGAATTTTGAGAACTCAAGACTGATTGTTGTTCGATCATACAATTTTAGAGTGCATTTATAATGAACAGCAAAGTCTGACTCTGAACTTGGTATTATTTTCAATGAGATCTGACTGTGTACAGATGTGACAATCTGTGCCCTAAGACTCTTACTGCAGGTTTTAATTTCTAATATCATTCATGTGCTCATTTGCAGGTCTAGACCTATAATGCTTTGTTAGCTTGAACAGCTGTGTTATTGTGACTGGAACAGATTTGAATGAAAGTTTAAAGGCTTGTGTGTACTTATTGTATATGTCCAATTAATCTTCACTCTGTTTTTCCCTTCTTTTTGCTACGTCACAGTTCTTATGCTTGCTTTGGACTGCAAACCTGGCTCACACTTCAAGTTAACAAGGCTGAGGTACTGCCCTAATAATCCCTAACATGTTTAAACAGATGTTTATAGCTGCTGGCATACCTAAACTCTTGTTTTAATTTGTGAAGTTACTTGTTAAACCTAAGTAAGACACATGGTTTCTGGTGATAAAGTGTGATTTTTGCTATATTTGATTGCTGATATATGAATGCCAACACCTGAAGTGTCCCAAACTGTTCAAAATAAATTACTAGTGCAGATATATGGGTTTAAAATCTCATAACAGAGCAGAAAAATTTTACCCTTTTCATGTTGTAATATGTCTAGAAGAGAGATCAGGACTCAGTTGTGCTTGGTACTATGTGCATTAGAAAAGGCATTTTCTTCTACATCAACAGACTAAACAGAATACAAAACTGAAGTCTCCTCTCATATTTTATAGACAAGTAACCGAGACATGCACAAGCTAAATAGTTTGCCCATGACCATGCAGCAAACCATAGCTAAGCAGAATGAACAGAGCTCTTCAGGTGCTGGCAGGGCCTTAGCCTAGACCCGTCTGGTTTTCTGATGCTTTGCTACAGTCTTCTCACCGCTTCTGATAGCATAATTTAGGCCAGTCAGTTTTAGATTTTAGATTCTTATCTTTGCTACTGCATACTCATTATAGGTGTTTGGATAGTATAGACTATGTGGTCAAAATGGAATACTCTATATCCAATACCACTATTTACCATAACTGACATGGGACAGAAGACTGGCAGATCGGGAATCCTCCTGTAAACATGAGTTAACATTGGTATTTTTAAAACCTTTTCAAAAATACTTTGTATTTTTATATCTATCTCAAATTAAGACAAAGGAAAATGTAATCTAACCAAGATTATCACTGTGTAATAAACTATTTTGTGATAAATTTTGAGGTAAGCATATTTAAAATCCAGTTCTGGATTTATAAAATCCATATGAACCTGCTTATTCAAAAAGAGCCGACAGAAGATTTTCATAACTCCTCATTTAATTCATCAGATTGCTCTGCAGATGGCGATAGAATTTATTTTCTATTTAAAGAGTGTCTCGTCTCGCCTCATCATAATCAAGCAAATACACTTTCCAACTTTTCCAAAAACTTGGCAAGGAAAGAATGCTGCACTAGCACCAAGTAATCCCATACAAAATGCCTGTCTCCCATCTTACTTGTTTTGCTCTGCCAGAAATATTTTTAAAAGACCACAAACTAGACTTTTCATATTTTACTGCGAAATATTCACACTCGGTTTTCAACACACATGCTGTCAGGACTCCAGCAATTGGCTCAGCCTGACCTGCACCACATGAAATAGATGACTCTGTTCCCCACAAACGGTCTGTGGGAAATTAGAGTATCTCTAGGCTGTCTGGAGAGGGGCAGAGAAGCACAACTGGATAATTGTCTGCTCTGGCCTTGTGGTGTGAAGGGGAGATGTCCTGGGAAGAAAGCAAGGTCTTCCAGAGCACATCCTCAAAACTTTCAGATACAGCTGTTGAATCATCTTTCCACAAAGGAGAGAAAGGGAAAGGCTTTCCCAGAAGACTGGCAAATCAGAGCTCTCTTGTTAGGTGTCAGAGGATCCAAGGCAAAGGATGGCAAGATAAAAGGAGAGAAAGTCTGCATTCAACTCCAAGAGCAGTACAGAACTACTAGGACAAAGTCTCTAAAAGCAAGTGACAGTGGACAGCAAATTCGAGCTATTTCCCTGGAGCCCTGGAGCTAGGCTGAAGAAGGGGCAAAAGTCTGCATAAATGGCATTATCAGAAAAGTTAAGTTCTGTATCTTACTGGACTTCCACACTAGTATTTGACTGGCCTTTTCCTGGAACATCCTCTGGGGAAGAAAATGGCAAACAAGCATATGTAGATGGCACTCAGGCTTTGGCATTTGCTTGTGTTACACGCTGATCTGTGTTCTGTGTCAAGTGGTTTGCAGAGTCATAGCTTTCTTTACTTGCACTTACATGCTGTTCCTGTGACAATGAATTCAGGACAGTTATTATTCAAGTATTTCAGCAAATCTGCAACTCTAACTCAGGAATTGTGGTCACTTGGAAATAAAGGGAACTACCACCACTCTTATTTGTGCAGCTCTTACTCTACAAAAGCAACTTCTCTACAAACATTTTCACAATAAAAGTTAATGACAACTCCACATGCTTTTTCAAGATTGACAATTTGCTGGCAAGCTAGGAAACAAAATCTTAGAAGACTGAACTATTTCTGGTGGCTCTCCGAAAGAATACTTAACTGTGTTAATTTATGTGCTCAGCAGTTTAGCTGTATATTTTCCGAATCAAATGATTCAATAGAAAAGATCTTATAAATAATCTATCAAGTCATTAAAAAATACAACTACAGATATGACTAATATTTCTTCACCACCACAAATGCTTTAAAAGTATACTTATAGTTTTAGTATATACAGCAGAAAAATCTTTCTAGTATGACGTTTCCTAGCTGCAAACCTGCTGGTAGGTGTGACACTCTCAAGACAGAATCAAGGCAGATTTTTGGGGAGCTAATGGCATGAGCATATATTGAACATACCTACCAATGGGAGGTAGAGCGTGGATATGCACAGCTTGGTACAGGCAAATGACAAAGAATGGCCTATTGTATGCAACCAAAATGTGTGCATAAGTTTGGCTTCTCTTCAAGATGCAAAACAATTTATCAAATATGCAAAGTTTTTTATTTAAATAAGTTTCATCTTGAATTTTCATATTTAATGTATGTAGATTTAAGGGATCTTTTCAGGTTTTGTTACTGCAGTGTGGTAGCTTCTCCTATACTAATGGCAAAGGGATCAATAGTTACAAAGGAAACATAAATGTACATTTTAAATGAAATTCAGTAATTTTTACTATGCAAGAGGAAGGAAGAAACTGTAGGATAGCAACATAGATCATATGCGACTTTGAAATCTAATTGCTAAATAATTGTATAATCCACAAAATCTTTACTTAACCTGAACACTGAGTAATTATTTGCCAGTACCTGGCAGTTATTGGAAGGGCTTATCTTATTCAGTTGCTAAACGAAATGCAAAATGATAACCCTTAAGACAAATCCAGGATAACAGATGAAACTTGAAACTACTCTTTAGTTGAAAGTCTTTATAACTGTAATTCTATTTTGTTTGAAATACCTTGAGAGATCATAGATGCTTGTGCCTGAGGCAGCAAAGAATAACAAAACTAAACACAAGTCCTTCCTGTAAGGGTACTACTGCAATACACCAGTTATGCTTCAGTGGGATTGTTTGTCATCAAATATACATGAAAGACCAAGCCCCCTACTTGACTAGACATGACAATTTAACATTGCCTCTTCCATTGCAGTGACATGATCATAAACATATTATCAAGTCCTGCAGTGTGATCAACAACAGATGTAAAATTAAGAGTTGACAAGTTTTAACAGGTAGCTGAGCCTTACATATCTTCTGCCAAATTTAATTTTCACTTCCAAAAATCTTCCAGGCATCCCTTTTTTAAATACTTCAGAAAGTACTCCTTTCTCTTTTCTGTTCTTGCAGTTAGTACTGGTGTTCTGAAAAATTAGTATTCAGGTGTTGTTTCTTTCAGGACAATTTTCCTTTCCTTTTTTGTTTGCCTTTGTTTGATTATTTTGCACAAAAAAGTAGGTCCAGGGCACAGGTTGTCTTTATTTTTATTCACAACCTGAATGACAACACGCTCAATGAATTAAGGTAAAAAAATTAAACTAGTAAACCACGTACTGCAACCCTAACTTTTAGGAAATATACCAGAAACAAACACATATTCTAAGATCAAAATCCAGCAGCACAAGAAAGTCCAAATGGAAAACCGAATCTAAATGTATGCAGGCTTAAAGACATGTTCCACTAACTCAGTCATCAGTTGATATCCAGGTGGTCTAACCAGACTCTTATCACAGAGACAACAATGCTGCCTGAAATTCCTATATATCATTTGGAGCAGTTCATTTGGTTTTACAACACTGAATGATCAGAGAAGAAATTTGGCTACACCTGAGCATGAAATCAAACAGCCTCCAACATATGGCTATGCAAGAAAATGTATATCCATACCAAACAAATGCTAATATGATGTCCCTTGGCATGATATAATACCAAGACAGAGCCCCAAAAAGTGAGGGGGATTGTACGTAGCTGTAAATGTGTGCCTCAGCTCTTAAAAGCTGCTGCATTAAAGGAATCCTCAGTGCATTCATTCTTCAAAGCGATTCTTTCTTTGGCTTTATTGTATATTTATCATATTTAACTAGGTTCTTGACGTTATAATCTAAAGATAGAATCCTGTCTCACATGTTTAAGAGCATTTAAGACGCACTATTGTTTGTGTATAATTCCAATTCATATCAAATAGACGTAATGATTAAGCAATGAACTATGACAGGTAATGCACCTATTAATGCACAATGTTTAACTCCCGTGGCTTTATAAAGCATAAGGTAGCAATGAATGTGTCTACTCCCTTTGGGTATAATTATATTTTGAAAGCCATTTCCTGGAGCTGCTGGTATAATTTCTCTTTGGATAAATGTTTCTCTATCTTCCATGATTTACAGTGGTATTTTTCTTTAAAAACTGTATACTATGATTGACACGTGTTGAAGGGAGGATTTAGGTGGGCTCTGTCAAGTTCAAAGTATAGCATTCAACTTATGATATGGTTTAGTCATGACAATATTATATTGAAACATGAATACCAATCTTCTAACCCAAATTTTAGTCCTAAGACTAAGCATCATTCCTACTTAATAGTATAAACCTTAAAACCAAAAGTTTCTGTTCATTAGTTCCTCTGCTGGGAGTTCACTGTAAAGCCCATGTTAATCTGGTAGGAACAATAGTGGTGTAAGGATCACATTAATGTGATTTATTGATTTAATCTATCTAGTACCACTGTAAACTGTCTTTTTTTCAGTCTCAAAAAGCCTAATCACTAGACAGACATATGCAGTTTGGGGAAAGGAAAGAAGGGCAAGGAAGGAAAAAGAGAAGGCTTGCTCCAAAATGTTGGGAACTTTTAGTCTAAGACATTGTTAAGGCCTATAACACAATGGAAGAGTCAAACATGAAGAACTATAGTGCCTGGATCATTTCAGTTAAAATGGATTTTTACCTTAACAAGGGAAATAAATACCTGGTGGTGCTGCTAAGAAATAGCATCCTTAATGAATCACTGTCCTGCTTAATTATACTGAACTTCTACACCATGGTATGGCCAAAAAAGCAAGTAACAGCCATGCTGACAATGTACGGTCACAAGTCAACCATTTGAACACACAACAGGACATGACTTTTTTTAAAATGTTTCACAGTCTTGCTCCTATTTCACAAATATCTTTAGAGATTTATATTGTTTTATTGCTCTAAATTGAAAAATTGTTTAGAATTTTTTCAACTGGGATTCTTCATTTAAATGTTCCCTGTCTTTGAAATTTCTACTTGCAACCTTGTACGAGTCACTCCCCCTGTATCAACCTTTATAAATCTGATTTTGAAACTTGAAAATACATTGTGTTTAACTACAGTTAACTGACAGTTTTTAAGATGGGCCATAAATAGAGTTCAATTAATGCCATTTAAATTAAAAGTTTTCAGGAGCTTGAAAACAAAACTGAATTTCTTCATAAGGAAAACTAATTATGGCTGTGTTATAAAGTACACTTAGTAAACTGAGAGCAGATCAAAAGGCTATGAAATCAACCCTTATAAAAAGGTAGTGATAACTATAGGGAACTAGGAGAGAATATTGGAATGAAAAGGTGATAATCCAGTTTAAGAAGCTTGGAACAAAACCTGAGAATTACATCTAATGAATAAAACAGAATTGAGGGGAAAGGGGAAGGGATAGCCATAAAAATCACATAAAATGAGTTTGTCATTTCCTCTAGTGAATGATGGGGACCCAGACAAAAAATGTTAGGTTTGATCTGTTTTGCTATACTTTTTCTTCTGAAAAACAAAAACAGAAATCCTGCTGACAGATTCAGGGCACACTTTGCAGCAGTTAAAAGTGGTGATTGCTCTACTACTATTCCTTCCCATTTTGTTCTATTCTGTTATGACTTCCATGACCTCTGTCTACACCTCCCAAAAAAGGATTCCAGGACACCTAACACAGGAAAGCAGTCCTATCCAAACCTATTATTTCCACTTATTAAATAGCAGATCCACTAAAACTACCTCAGAATTTCTTTTATCGTTTTTCATACATTTTTATGCTATATCAGTTTGCTCCCTATTACCTTTGTTTTTTAAATTAATCATTTCCAACTGTGACTTACTCGGTTTATCCTTCATTCATTTCTAAAATCTGATATGGTACCTCAGTCACCACTTTGACATCAGTAGGCCACAGCAGAGAGCTGCCAGTAATACTCCGTTATTCTAAGACATTTCACTTCTTTCTTACATTCTAAATTAGATCTTTCGCGCATCTTCATTCATTTGAAAGATTTGATACAAGGGAAGCCTACCAATATCTCCACGATACTTTCCTCTCTCTAACAATTCAGAGGCCTGAAAGTCACTTCCCCAAAGAAAAAAAAATCTTATCTCCATTTTTGTTGTTATTAAACTATTCTGCTCCATAAAAAACTTTAATTTTTGCCACCTTTTGAAGCAGTCAGCATCTGGCAAGTAAACATTTGATGTTACTTAAATGACAAACTTGTCTCAGTTTACATTTCCTACAAAACACAGAACTCAGATGTGCCCATATTTGGTAGAAGAGTTTTACCAAACAGATGAATCACAGATGAAAATGAAGTCAACTAATTAAGTTACTATTTTATCTTTATGTTTAGCTTTTCCCACTTCTTAATAGTTATGGAAGAGAATATACTGATTTCATGATCTGCCAGTAGTTTTAATTTATAATCCTCAATCTCTGTGCAGCATTAAGAAACAGTACGTTTTGTAGCTCATCTGCAGTGTATGTCTAGATACACTGCAGTGTATGTCTAGATATCTCCTTTCAATAAACTTGAAGGAATTTATCTGAAAGTCTTCCTAAACTGTAGAAGTATAATACTTTTACACAAATCAAACTTTTGCCAAGATTTGCACAGAATAACATTTCAAAGATTTTTGGAAAAATATTTGCTTCTCAGTACTCTGCGATAAAAATCTCGTTTAAATGATTGATTTAGTTACATGCTAGGTATCAGAAAACATTATTTTCAGAGTTGTTCTCTGGAATTTCTCTCATCAAACAACTTAGTTTGCTTCTCCAGTGACAGACTTAGCTGCCATATGCAAGTTTGTTCCTTTCCCTGTTTGTCATGCCACAAACAGCAGTGATTGGCCACCCTTCATTTCTTTTCCTTCCCTCCCTTCCACTCCTTATTATCACCAGCCTCAATACTTTCCCTGCACAAGACATACACAGGTCATTGCATTTTATGGGAAAAAAAAAAAAAAGACCATGCTATCTTCATATAATGGGCAAGATTTGCCTTAGCTGGTTGGAAACTCCAAGGGCTAAATTGCAGAAAAATCTCATACTATCTCTATAGATCTTGCTCTTCCTCATCTCTATACCTGGCAAGGCTCAAAAACACTGAGATCTTGAATCCTACATAGCCTAGCTAGCTATAAAGTAAATATTTTCATGAAATCAGACACTGGAGTCTTCCAAGAGTGCAGTTTTCTTCACCCTTAGAAGAAAAGTTAGTCCTGTGTCACTCAGCACAAGACATTACTAAATAATAATAGTTAATAACCAAAATAATGGTCTAGCACTTTTTCTTCCTTGAATGGGTAATAAGCTCTACCCTCATGAATAAAGAATCTGCTGGAGTTTGTTGTTATAAAACCCATTAGGAATCACAAAGGATTAATAGAATTTTAATGTCTGGCACAAGTTCTCTAAGGAAGCAAGATTTATGTCATTTGCCTGCCCTCTCTTAGTAACTTTTACATCCATTGCCCGGCAGAAAAGTAGAGTCTTTAATCTTGTTAATAATATGTAAATGTTGTAAAAATAGCTTGATAAGTAGAAGCCCCTTTGGTGGGAAAGGCAGCCAGAGCACATCAGCCACAATCCAGAGTAATCCACACAGGAAAGAAGTGCTCTGGAAGTTTGGAACAGAATTTGTACTTCATTGCAGGTCATGAAAAAAATTCATAGGAAAACATCCATTGATTCTGATCCTTGTTAAATTAATTGCAAACTCAAGCTTGCTGTTAAGAAGTGCATTTAGAGAGATCAGAGTACAGCAGTGCTGCGTTACTTTTAGGTACTATTACTTTTTTCTAAAAAAACATGCAGTGTAATAATACTAATATTTATAGTTTTTTAGGACTGAGCCATAGCGGACCTTAAAACTTCTATAGTTAAATGCATCAGCAAAAAATACACACTGAATGTTCAAATGGTAAGATTCAGTAACAGGCTTCAGTAAGCTCCTTTGGATTCGTTGTTACTTTTGCAATCCCGTAGCACTGCCAATAGATACTGGATATATGTTTCTCCCATGTATTAGCAAGTGAACTCCAGGTAGTATGAAAGCATTTATAAGTAAATAGCCAGTATTAATAATCAGCAGTACAATTCAATTTCCTTTACAAGATCTGAGCCTAATTTCACTTATAGATAATGTATATATATGGATAATTTCACAGAATTATCTCAATAAATGGGAAAAAAAAATATTTTGTTAAGTATTGCTTCAACTGAAGAAAGGTATTCACTCTAATCTGTGTCCCCTCAATTTTTCTACTCTACCTATCTATCTGGTATTTACAGCCTGCTGATCCATATATTCCTAAATGTTTTAGATTTATCTTCATTCATATACAATGAAAGCACAAGATTTATCCAAATGCACCAGCAATATATCATTAGTAAACAATAACTTTTCATCCGTGGTGTGCTAATTAAGTGTAGTCTTTTTTCGGCAATAACTTAGAAATACTTATATAGTACAGTAATTATTTTTAATTTTTATTTAAATCTTAATTTAATTTTAAATTATTTATTTAATATTTAATTATATAATAGGGTATGCAGTGTTAAATATGTAATTTAATTAGTTATATCAACATTGTGATGCAGCGTGTTACCAGGAACTTCAATAACCTTGGTGCAGATACCTTAGTATTCCATATATTTTGTAACAATAGACCTCAGACATTAAAGCTTGTATGACTTGTTCTTTTAGTCTACATTGTAGGAATGCACTTTCTACTTACACTTCAGTGTTTTACAACATAATGAAGAATTTTAGGGTTTCTCCCCCTAAAGTGAGCAAAAAGTGGAACTAAGACTTCGAAGCTGAGATTTTTAAAGTTTGAGTTCACCTTACACAATAGATGGTTCTCCAAGGTACCGTGCAGTATAAAACCAGCTCCTCACATGTTTATTTAAAAAAAAAAATTTACTAAGCCATTGTGTTTTGTCTTAGTGTATCATATAAAGGGAGTACATTTGGGGCATAAGGGTATTTGTCTAGAAATTTCATAGTCAATAGTTTAAATCTTTCTTCTGCATGGAGATGGATCTGTCTGGAAAAGGAAAATAGAACGAGAACTAAAAAAAGTGTGTGTTTGATGGGCTTTAATGTCATACCACAAAAACAAATGAGTAATAATACATATTAAATTTCCTGTTACCGATCCGTCATGTACAGCCATGGTCAGAATTTGGTCTTGCCATCTATTTCCTTCTGGCACTTCTATAAGTCAAAGTCTGACTAAAAACATCTTTTCAGATTGAGTTTATATATGACATGTTGATCTTTGTGATGTTACAACATGATCCAAAAACATATGATAAAGTAAAAACTAAGGGTTTTGGAGTTCTTCCCTCCTATCTTGTCTGTTTTACCATTTGCACTCTGCTGTACTAGTCATTGTCTTTTGCGTACTGAGGTTTCTCTGTCTCCTCTGATTCCTTAGACATTTCATAGCTGCTGGTTAGATGCTATTACCATGTAGCATGTTCAACCATTAAAACAAATTATTTACTTTGAAAGCTGAAAACTGTTAGAAAGATGAATTCAAATGTTTATCACCGAGGCCTAAAAATACTGTCGAACTCTAAAAACATACAAGTGTAATAAAATTACCCTTACTTTCAAGGTCTCAGGAAATGGATGATAGGGTTTTGGTTTTTTTCTGTTTGCTCAGTCCTGTAATAGACTGTCTGGAAGTGTTGGTTCGAAAATAGTGTTTTCAGCTCTTATCTGACAGCCAAATTTGAAATAAGCAACAGACAACCACTGTGTTGCTACCCGCTTTTCCTATTCCTGTTTCTGTGGGAAGGAATGTCAGATCAGCTAAAGCTGATGGCCAAGCTGTACAGAGAGAAGAGAAGGAGCTCAGTCAGGGTAAGAAAAGTCCCCAAAATCCCAGAGCAGTGAAGTGGCACCAAAGCAACAAGCACTTTTGTTGCAAGAGAGCCTGAGGAACTGCTCTGCGCAGTGGAGGACATTGACTCAAAGGAAAATGGTATTTAAATGGTTGTTTTCTCTCTCAGCTACCCTGCAAAAATGCTGCAAGAAAATGTATAAACAGCTTTAATTTAGTTACTAATCTGAAGGAAGCTGGAAAAAAAATCCAGAAGCTTATGGTTCCACCGTGGTAAAACGATGAGTGTTCAAACAGTCAGGCCTGGGTCTGGGGAGGTCATTCCCTC
Organism: Nycticryphes semicollaris; assembly: GCA_013400055.1. Taxonomy (NCBI): domain Eukaryota; kingdom Metazoa; phylum Chordata; class Aves; order Charadriiformes; family Rostratulidae; genus Nycticryphes; species Nycticryphes semicollaris. Next base: position 779,295 of record VXBJ01001550.1, read on the forward strand.
TACCATAACCTCAAAGCCCTTCCGTCGCTTACCCTAGATGAGAAGCAATGCCTTAGAAACTGAAACAAAGACCAGGCTTTTTACCTTTTTTTGCCTTTATAATCAAACCATGGCTCTTCCATCTCAACTCAAAGGACCTTCCTGCTAACAGTAGGTTGAGACTGATAATGAATGTGATATTGAATTTAATAGTAAGTGTAGTCATTGAACTTGGCACCAGGTCTGGCTCTGAGCCTTAGAAACTAGCAGGCAGCTCACATCTAGTGTTGTTGCTGTAATAGAAGGAGATAAAAGCTGGACAGATTTCTGGTTCTCCCCACAATATCAGCTATGATCTATTGTCCAAGAAAAAAAAATGGATTGGGGTGTATTCTTGCAAATACATCTATATTTGGATAGCTGCAAATCCTATGGAAATCACTAAGGAGAAAGATGATAAAGATGACGTAGAATAAGGAACTGTGCTAATACACTAATTTTGTAATTAAAAAAATGCTTTTAGCATTTCCTGCTTTTCTTGTGATATTCAGAGTGACAAAACAATATTCTAACTTATTGTTCTGTGTGATTTCATTTGTACCTCCCAGTAAAGCTGTTGGATAGTTTGAGGGTTAAAATTATTTGATAGAGTTCATAATCTCTTCTTCTGAAATGAAGAAAGCAATCATTGCCTCCAACTGTAAACGCTCTATTACTTCTATGGTATTTAGGACACTAAAAGAAAAGAGCCCATAGAGAGGGGCCAGGGATTTTTAATGTCAGCACAAGGGAATGCCATCATTTGTTTCCTTTCAGTTAAAAGTTTCAAAAAAATAAAGAATAACAAGTATTCATTGCTCCAATAACACCTTTTTTTAAAAAGGGAATATCATTATGTATCTTCTCTGAAGTTATGCAAATATTATACCAGAACCATCAATAAACAAATATAAACAGCAGAGTGAGTTTCCATTTCACATTAGCTTAATATATTCTCAAAGCCTATTTATTTCAACAAGGTTCAATAAGAACTGGTTTTATGTTTTAAGTATGCAGCCAACAAAATCTGGGCATGCAGCTAAGCTTGGGCATGAAAAGTTTTCAGGCCAGAAAATGCAAAATCCTACAAGTAACTTCAATCTAAACAGTTAAATTCCCTAAAATTCAAATGCTGCTGATAAACACAAAAAGCTGCCAACAAAATGTTGTTTGTTCTGTAGAATGAAATAGTAATTCCCTAAACAAAGAGGTATACTGCCCTTTTCTAACTAGACTAGAATCTCTGGATTTCCCTCTACTTCTTACCACCATTTTCTTTCATTTAAGATAAATTGAATAAGTTGCTAAAGTCTCCCAGGTGAAGTTTAGAACCGTCTACGATACTAAGTATTTTCTTCTACAGTACTTAATATTTTCTCCTCTTTTGCCTCTTATTTTGCTACCACTTTGTGACACATAGATTTGTTTCTCCTGACCTTGTGCACCCCCTTTGTAGTATTTTTTACCAACTCAATATCAAAGTCCTTCTTCAGGGAAAAAAGGGAATTTGAATTTGGACTTTCAGTTTGTTGAAGCAACAAGAGAGTGACAAGGCAGCAGGCATTGTCAAAACATATGTAAAGACAGAATTCTTCAGAGACACTTGTAAGAACCAAAAAAGAAATTACTTGATGTTACAGTACTCTATGGGACTAGTTTTTTGTTTTAAATCAGGAAATATTGTTCCTGAAGAAACAGCATGTTGATTTGTTAGATCTCTGATTTAAGAGTAGCTTTCATAAATTGAAGTATGAATGGCATATTTTCTTTGTGAGTTAAGAAAGTCTTCAGAGAAAATGATCTTCTAAGAGACTCTGCAAGCATCAAAACATGACTTATTTGTAAAATGTTTAGTCAAGAAACATTGGACATGTTAGTAGGAATTAGTGCTTTCTGCCAGGACAAGATGCACTGCCATATTAAACTACACAAAACAAATAATTCACAGTTTTGAAAGATATGTCAGGGCAACTGCATCAGACCATCTTGTAGTAAAAGGAAAGAAATACTTGAAAGGTCAAAGAACTTCAAGAAAGCAACTAAGGAAATCTTCAGTATAGACTGTGTAGATGAAAAGCAAGCAGGAAGCCAGACCTTTTTTCACATTTTTGACTAGAAGGGATACATTTTAAGCCAGAAGTAGTTCTTTCTTGAAACAGAACAGTTCGATTTAGTACTTGAATCAAGATCAGAGCTTATTTTTTTGTAACTACAGCTCCCAAGGCCCAAAAATCTATTGTCTAGATAGTGAGTTTTATTCCACTGTTGGTCATTATCACAGATTGTTCCCATATTTCTTTGCAGCTCTGGCTTTAAGCATGTGAGCATTTGATATGCCCACAGCATGCATCTTTCTCTCCTAAATATGAATAACTAAGATCCTTTCTGCATGTTAACTTCCACTTGTACCTTCTACAGGAATGACTAAGACTTAAGTATTTGATTTGTAGTTGTCTCACCCTCTAGTGGCAGAGAGGCCTTAGTTCTCACAGATGAAGAAGTGGGAGATAGATCTATTATTTTTTTCTCCCCTTCAAGACAACTGTGTTGTGTTGCATATTTACAGCAAGCTGATAAAGATCTGATTTTTTTATTATTTCTTTTAATAAAGCTGCAGATCATCTCCAATATGGCTCCATTGCTTCTAATGGAGCAATGCAATATATGCTGACTTGCAGACACTGAAATGATTAAAAATGTGCTGATGAAGCATAGTTGTGTGAGCAGACGTATTCCTTCAGTTATGAGAAATTACTTCTATTAGAGCCTTCCAATTCCACCCCAATTAGTAGTAGTGTTGTATGACTGCCTGAAGACTTAACAGAGATGGAAGCTTTATTTTCCTCTAAACTCAAATTCCCTATTAAATTTTAATTTAAAAACAGAAGACAGGCACTGTCTTTAAAATTTTAGATTTAAAGTTATAAAATAAAGTTTTTATGAAAATAGAATGCTGGCCAGATCATGGATTATAATTTAATACATTTCTTATACTGCTTTTTTGTTTGTTTGTTTGTTTTTTTAAAAGGAGTATTGAGTATCGAGTTACTTTGGATCCCACAGAAATTTAGCTGGTACTTTACAGGATTAGACTTTTTTAGACTTTTGCAAATAGAATTAATTCAACCCTGAATTGTTTAAGTTGGTGATAGTTTTGTTATTATTATTGAGCATGTACAGTTGGACCAAAACAGAACAGAGAAAGCTTTACTCTTTGCAAAGAAAATATGTGGCATTTCCAGTACTTAATCATAGAAAGCCATTGACTGAATTGGCATATGATGCCAATAGTACTGTTTTAATTCCAAATATGCAGTAGTGTTTTTGCTGGCACACTTTTGCCCAATCATTATGTAGACAGAGTGATCGACAGTGTCTTCAGAAAAACTTCTGGAGAAAGCAAACTTTCAGAGAGAATAGCTCAGTGACAGGGCCCAAGGTTTACGCTCCAGAAAGAATCTGTCGTCTTTGGCTACAAAGCCAAACTTTGAACTATTACCACACACCAGGATGCAGCAGGTCAAGGTAGGTGATTCTACCCCTCTACTCTGCTCTGGTGAGACCCCACCTGGAGCAACCATGTCCAGCTCTGGAATCCTCAGCACAGAAAGGATATGGATTTGTTGGAACAGGTGCAGGGGAGGGCCACAAAGATGATCAGAGGGCTGGAGCACCTCTCCTATGAACACAGGCTGAGAGAGTTGGGTGTGTTCAGCCTGGAGAAGAGAAGGCTCCAAGGAGACCTTATAGCAGCCTTCCAGTACCTAAAGGGGGCCCACAGGAGAGATGATTGAAAATGGTTTTAAAATGAAAGAGGGGAGATTTAGATTAGATATTAGAAAGAATTTTTTAAATGTGATTGTGGTGAGGCACTGGAACACGTTGCCTAGTGAAGTTGTAGATGTTCCATCCCTGGAAGTATTCAAGATCAGGCTGGATGAGGCTTTGAGCAACCTGGTCTAGTTGGAGGTGTCCCTGCCCATGGCAGGGGGGTTGGAACTTGATGATCTTTAAGGTCCCTTCCATCCTGAACCTTTCTATGCTTCTGTTCTATGATTGCTGGATAAATCTGAAATTGTGCAGCTTCACTGTCACGCCATATGATCTAGGGTGAAAACATTGCCTTGGGTACAGCTAGTTCACTTAACCTACTGCCCTACTTGTTGAATACTTTTAAACTACATAAGAAAACTTATAAAGTGTCTAATAAAAATATTTTACTTAATGTTTTCTTATATATAGGTCTCAAAGCATAGATAATGGGAAACAGATGACATTAGCACATACAAGCAAACTCATTTTATGTATATATGAAGTAGCTTTCAGAAAAGAGATTGAATTCTTGTGAGTGGGATGGGTTTAATTATGCTACCAACTTTGATCCTGTTCACAATTCCAGTGTGAATTTGGGCAAAACTTCACTGAAGTGATACAATTACAGGCATAGGTAAATAAGAAAAAGTGCTTCAAGGTTCAGAGCTGCAGCAGAAAAAGTCTGAGGAAAGAAAATATGATTAGGTGGTTAGAGTACTTATGTTGTACCTGTGTACCAGTCTGCCACCCTCATTTACTGCAGAGTCTACACAGAGAGTATTCCTGCCATATAAATAAGTTCATTAGAAAACAATAGTGCAATAGCAATGCACAGGAAACAAACCATAATAACAATAATTGTATATATTTGTTTCATTTTTATATTAAGCATTTTTAAGAAAATTTTTATCTCTATTTCTCAGTGCTTTCTACTGGATTTCACTTTCACTAATGCCAAATTAGTGATAATACAGATACTGCAGCAGTAGCACAGAAATACCTACATGCAGGGAGCATTCCCCTGGATCAGTGGGACTACTCCTTGCTCTTAAGGGCAATATACAGATACCTGGTCAATGCCTGTTGCACTCCCTTTGACAAGCTGCTGAACCTGAGGGTTGCTGTAAGGAACATTGATTAATTCCAATAATTTACTCCCTCTGTGTAACAGTAAACACTCACCTGTGATCATATTTCCCTTTCAAACAAGATGTAGTGCAAAACGAGGGCACATGAATCAGAATTACAGAGACTTTGCAGTTTGGAGTCAATAGGTCTGCTTGTCTTAAAAGTTGCTCAAGTGTAATCATTGCCTAACTTAATTAAAGACAGGAGTAGCCCTAGTATGTGTAAGGTCGCAGTTAGATGACATTCACTGCAAAAGAATTTACACATTGAACAACACTGTCTTCTAAGAAACTGAGCCCATGAAATCTTCAGTTCATTACATAACATTGTTTGCATTTAAATGTACAGCATATAGCACTTCCTTCCGGGAAAGACAGATATTTACCTGCTCAGTCTCCTATTGCTAGTCTCTGTTTTGATATTAAATAATAGAGGATCAAAGTTTATCTTGGATTAGGGTCAGACTAAGTCTGCAGAGGATTCAAACCACATATCCTGAATTTCATCTGTCAATGGCACAGTACAAACAGAACATTACAAAATTACATCCTATATGCCCATACCAGTATTCTGCCTTCTGACATTAGTAACCGGTCAGTTATCCAAACAGCATTACTCAGGAGAGAAATAACAACAGCTTTCTAGAGGATCTGAAAAGAAACCTCTCTGAACAGGACTGTCATTAGCACTACAGGTGAATAACCACTCTAGGACATACTCCCCTATTAGCCAAAGAGGAAAAGGCAGCCTCCATTCTGACACATGTCAGCATCAGCGCCAAGCAGGGGAGCAGCGATGCGGATACCAGCATGTGTTCCCACCACTGCGCTTGCTCTCACTGCATTTTACAGTCAGAGTCAATTGACAGTCACCACACATGGGGATTTACGCTCTGGGCAAACTATTATCCTACAGAGGTGACCATGTGGAACAGCACACAGAGGCTGGAACTGGGTTTTAACTGCTGTTAGCATGGTTGTGAAAGCACTGTCGGACTCTGCTTCCCTTTCCTCTTCAGGCTTTGGGTTGCCTGAATGTTTTTGCCTAAAATGAAAGAGCGCAAAACCAATTTCACTTGTGAGCAGGGAAATCAGGATCAAAAACCCTAGAAATAAGTTGAGTTTGAAACAACTTTTTTCCATGGCTTTCTAAAAGCTGCCCAGGCTGGTTCTTGCTTACCCTCTTCATGGCTCAGGCACAAACTAAAAAACCCAGTACTTTGTATTTATACATTGGCAGTAAAAATCAAAAATCTGGACATGCTTTATTGCTATCTCTGTCTCTTATATAGCTACTTTAAAGTTGTGCTGAATATTAAGTATTGTAATTTGGAAGCATAGAATAACATCTGTTGTAACCTGAAATACCAAAAGTAGGCCTTTTCATTCCATGCCAATCAGCAAAATAATAACATATGTGCAGAATGTATTTCATATATGGCAGTGACATATTTGCAAAATATTCAAAATGTAGTTTCATCCTTTGACCATTTGTACTCTTGACCATTAATCCAACTGCTTCCATTAATTCTAATGCTAATTCCTAAGCAAATACAACCAACTGCTAACAAACAAGGCAAAATTCAGCAGCTATTGGGATATTTCACTGTACTGTACTAACGTACCTGAAAATCTTTAAAGTCTCTTAGAAGGAAACAGAGCTGGGAAAATTACACACTAAACTCTGGCTTTATGGGTTTATGCCTCCAGTTAAGTTCAGTACTGCAAACAATTACATTTAAATATATTTCAGTGGTATTACACAGGATAAGGAAGTTAAAGACATGCATAAATATTTCCACAACCAGGATTGTAGCATATGGATGCAAGTTGGAAGCAGAAAGAAGAGCTTGAACTAGTTTTTCTTATCAGGGTTCTGCTGACCATTAGCATTACAGTGTGTTGCATTATGGAATTCCTGCACACACCATCACAAGTCGGGCTCAGTATACATAAATGCAAATATTTTTCTTTGCATGTAATAGCTCTGAAAGCAGAGCACATTTGCCCCAAGTGCTGGGGTTGAGGCTTCATCCTTTTCTCCACCCAAGAATCCTAGGCCTACACCTTCCCCTCCCAAAAACCTGTCGGAGGGTGGGATGCATAGGGGAGGGAAAGTGTCCCCTTGAAAGCCACCACCTCTTACACAGCTGACGCAGATGAGTCTCACGGGGTCCAGGCTCAGCATGCTTGTGACTGACCCAGCACCATGGTATTGAGAGAACCACAAAGTGTTACCAGGACCTCAAAGGCCAGAATCTTATTTCAGTTTTTATTTTCTAAGCAACTTTAGCAGGTGTCTTTATCTCTCTCCTGGAAGGGAGGAGGAACCCTAGCTGCAACATGAAACTGTGAAGGAAAAAAAATTGACCAAATCATGAAATATTCCTTTTCATACCAAAAGCCTACCTTGCCCAAAGGTCCACAGGCAGCCTGGGGACATAGCTGGGCCATACAGCAGTCCTGATGGAGGCAGGGCCAGAGACAGGCTGAGGTACAGCACAGCCCAGCAGAGAAACAGAGGCCTCAGGGCTCATCCTAAATGATACCTTGGGCCATGGTGGTGAGGGCCCAGGTAGGGTTGGTCAGGGCCTGTTAGGGCCTTCAGCCCCTCAGGCCTGTTAGCCGGTGCCACATAGACCATCTAGGCCTGAGAAGTAATAAGAGAAATAAAAAGTGCTTGAGGAAAGCAGCTGGGAGTAAGGTACATTCAGCTCCAGGGTTTATACCGGGTGAAGGATCTCATAAACAAATGCAGGTTGTTGTGATAAGGCTGCCTGTGCAGTCCTGCATGGATTGTCTTTACACTGGTAGAAATGATACAGAGGAAACACAAATATTCAAAGATACCGAAAAAAGAGTAATATAAGAAACTGGAGGATTCAGCTTGCTTGAAGTAAGTGAGTGTTGTAATTAAATGTTATTTAATATAATAGCAAAATTCTTTGGAGACCAAAGAGGCCTTCAAAAAAATGTTTTTACCTGTTACTTTTCTCTTCTAAAAGCAAACAAACAGACTGACAAACAAACAAAATAAAAAACCTCTGAACATTTTTTAGAAATCTTCTGAACTGAATTTGAATTCTGTTAAACTGTTTTTTTTACTGATGTTATGCATTATTGCATTTCTTAGTTTTGCTAAAGACCAGAAAGTCTAATAGCCCATTAAAAGACTATTTTTTTTATTCAGACAGATCCAAAAGAGGAAATCAAGAAAATTTATCCCAAAAGCTCCAGATTTCACCAGAATTCAACAGTCCATTCTGGAAATATGTTTAATTTAGACAGTTTGAATAGGTCCAAGGACACAAACATACTTTTGAGTTCCCCAGTTTTAACTTGCTGCTGTTACAATACAATGACACAAAATATTCAAAAATACCTCGGAATCTGGGTTATTTGTAAAAGATCTGAGCACTCTAAGCCATCTAGTCTTCTAATGCTACTGTTCTAGTGGTAAATTGTGATTTGGAGAGCTTCTCAATTTGGGTCTGTCCATAACAACAGCAGTGTTGTAAAATTTTTGTTTTGAACCATTGATTACTATGTATTTAGTGTCACATTAGCTTAAATACAACTTAAATAGAGGAAAAATTGATTCATTCAGGACAGTTCTAACACTGTTGAATATAGAAAGCACTCCTGGACAAATAGATAAACTAATTCTAATAGCTCATAATGAACAGCAGCAGCTCTAACTTCTTATTTTACTCCATCCAGATTCACACAAAACATATCTGTCCAAGGGTTTGATTATTAAAAAAAGTTTTGACAAAATGCGGTAGGAAATTAGTTCAGCTAATGTAGTTATAGCTCATCTATGTAACCTCATATACAAGAAGCAAGGTATCTTCAAATAAAAAAGCAGAAAGAAAGCAGTATCTTCTTTAAGACTGATATTCAGAGCCTTAATTCAGCAGCATTTTATATCAAATATAGCAGCAGGCACATGAAAGGCACACAATCCCATTCATGTACTTTACAGTGCCCATTTAACTTTCTTTTCTGTAGCCCACTTTTTCTTACAAAGGAAAAAAATACTCTGTTGGACAGCCAGAAAGAAAAACGAGAGGTATTGTCTAGCACTGATGGCTGCAGCCTGAGCAGTAATATGCAAGTTACCTTTGTAGATAAAAAAAATATTCACCTCGAAGCTGTCAAGTTGGTTGATTTCTAAACTTAAATTACTGTCCATGCTGACACTACATGCATGGTTCCTACTTGTGGTATGTGTTTGTTAAAGTTAATTATCTTCTATGAATTAAATAGCAATCATGACCCTGTATATGTCTGAAGATATAATAGCAATCAGTGCTTTGGCTTTCCTCATGTTGCATTTTATTTTACTGATTTTAGGATATTGGGCAACATTTTGTTGTTTTGCTAGATAATTACTCCTGAAGAATTCTTGTTACAGATTGATCTAAGTTGTGGGCTCTAGATGCATGTGGCAACAGCAAGACACTTGATCAAGTCCAAATTCCTCAAGGAAAATGGTAGAATAAGTATTCGTAGGATGACAAACTACCACATCTCTCCCAGTAACTGCTTGTATTTGCAGTCTGATAGCCATTTCCTAGCTTGTTTTTTCCCTTATTATTTATTTGCTATATGCAGCAATCTCACAGATTTGAAACACTGTGTATCTATTCAGACTCAGAAATCTACACCAAAGCATGTAACTGAAGTGCAAAAAGGATGCATATCTAACTTCTATTTTCTAGCAGTAAAATAACTATTGATGATATTTTTATCCTCTGATAAAGTCCAATTTGAAATGAGGGCAAACTGAAAAATAACTCTGATTTTTGTCAAGCTAGATCAGACCTTCAGTCTAGCCCTCTGCTCCTAGCAGTAGCAAATACCAGAAATTTCAAAGAAAGCTTGCCCGCAATCCCGCTTCCAAAAGCAGAAACACACTTGAGCCAGAAACAAGTGCAGCTAAAAAGCTGTCATTTCTAATATTAATCATACTAGTTAAAAATAGAATCAAATGCATTTGATACCATTTGTTATGATAAAATCGATTTGTAGAGGGAAATACTCTTACAGTAACATGCAAGCCATGAATTCAATGATTCCAGTAGATTTGTTTTCCTAGATATTACAGGAAAAGCTGGCAAAGTAATCTGTACACTTAGATGTTTCAAGCACTACATTTTTTGGTCCAAAGCTATGACAAGAAAAAAAACCATACACAGAAGTACATAACATAAAAACTACTCCAGAAAAATGTTTTACTCTAGACAAGTATAAAAAAAAAAAATTATGACAACTGCCTTTGCTAGAATGTGTAAGCATGGGGAGTTGTGTCCTATAGGTTTGAATGACTTAAATAAATATGAAAGTACTGGTTATCTGAAGGCAAGACAAGGATATGTGTATAGGTATGTGTCGAGATAAGTCTGTGTCAAGTGAGAAGCGCAGAAGAATTGTTCAACATTGCAGAATAACTGAATAAAGTCTCCGACACTATTGTAGCTTCTGGAAATTTCAGTAGTGTAATTTGTGTCCTCTATTTGGGTGAAGGAGGAAGGAATCTTTTTAAGTCAATTTAATGCATGTGCCAGGTGCTTGGATTAGCAGGTCTGAAGAATGAAGTCCAAAGCACAGAGTGGCATGGCTGTCCTATATATTCTGTCTGATTCTGGAGGTTATGCTTTCTTTAGAGACAGGAGAGTAATTTAATCTCCATGTTCATTCAGCTCCTGGCTTAAAGCCCACAGGATCAGAAACAGAATAATCACCAATTTCAGTGGGCTGCAGCGTCAGCCTTCTGTCACTTGACCTGGTCCTGCAAGCCATTTCTCTGGTGAGTAATTCGGAGTAAGATGTTTTAAGATCACGCAATTTAACGTTTTTTTCAAGACCAGGGGTGCAAAGAAATTCTGCATCTAGGCATGGATATATATCCACTAGAAAGATTTCCAATACATTTCTCACAACAATTCCAAAAACTTAAATTTGTCTTGTGTTCTCTCAAATCTTGTCTGAAATTATTCCTTTCTTTTCTTTCTCATGTATTGCTTCCCTTTCAACTTGTTTACTCTCTTAATGCAGAAGACAGTTCTCTAACTTTCAAAAAATATTGCTAGTGCAACTAGTCAGGTCAATCAGAGCACTATGAGCAGGACTGTCTCCAAATGAAGAATAATGTTATTAAGAGTAATGAAACCTTGATGTCTCTATTTAGACATGGAAAAATAAAATTGTCCTGGTTTTACCTTAATCAGTGATGATTTTGCCTTTGACTTCAGTGGAGGTAACATTTCACCAGGAGTATTTAATTAATTTATATTTCTAAATTAAATCAGGTGAAAAAAAGCAGTACACGGACAATAATTTAGACTACAGATATGCCTATAGATATTAAATCAGGGGGAGAAGGAGTCCAACTTATTAAAGAATGCAGTGATTTACAAAAGAAAGATTGTAGTACATAAGTTTTTTCTTGGTCCTAAACGCTACCAAGTTCTTTACTGATTTGATAATTAATGTTTGTAGTATTTTCCTCCGGTACAGGGGGAAACCACATTATGGCTGTGACAAAAATAATTGCTTTCCTACATTTACTTACTTTCTACAGTAATAAATACACAAAAGGCTCAGTTTAAGAATTTCACAATATACTTAAATTTCTGATCAAGCTGATTTGAATTAAGTCCACCATGCTAACCTTTTTCAATAGAAGTTTACAACATACTATAAAACTGTTGTTTAAACAATGCTTCCCATAACTGCCGCCAATAAATGATACCTTTTTATTGCCATTTGAACACTCTTGGTTACCGGTTTCCAGAGATCACTGCAGTAATCTGCATGTAACTTTGTGTCATGCTGTTAATAATGGCATGGTTTTCTTTTTAGAATTCAGAAACTGGAAAAGTTTAAGAAAACATGCAAAATGCTGAGGATACACGTAAGTGAAATATTTAATGTCCATCATTCATAAAAGTTACATTGATTACATAGGGTTCATTAGTATATAATAAAAATGTCATCTTAATGAAAGATTTTTCTGGCAAGTCTTTTATATGTTAATTTGTTTAACATACGCTTTGGCTATACAGCTAAATAGGAATATATTTTTAAAAAATCTTTCTTCAAATAGTTGCTTAACAGTTACAAAACCTCATTACTAAGAATTGGTTATTGTTACACTTGCTTCTTTGCTTGTAAAAATCATCTGTGATTGGGACTGGGAATCTTAGGACCAACTTTTTGTGACATACTTGCTCATTGCATAGTGACCATGTAAACAGCTCAGGGATCCACAAATTACATCCTTGTATTCTAAAAGTCATTGAGGATTTTATATACCGTACTGTTTATGTTTTCTTATATTGATGAAGAATTTGGGATTGTTTTATTTTTGATGCTGGTGGGAGTTTTTTTTAAAACATGTCAGATTTTATACAAGAAGTTAAAAAATGAAAAAGTTAACACCAAAGGAAATAATTTTACACTGTGCAATAGTATTGCTACCTCATTCTTTGCGATTTTAGGTATATATAACATATTGGAACTGCACTGTACTTCTTTTCAAAAGAAAATTTTAAATTAGTTGGAACAATTAGCTATGTGTTTACATAAAGTTAACTATGTTTGCATCAAATAAAATGTTTATTAATGAAAGCTATTATACAAGAAACATCGAAGAGAAATTCATCATACAGAAATGTACACTATATGTGACAGATGGAAAAGTGCATGCAGATTTGTCTCATTTAAAAAAAAAAAGAATTCAGAAACAATAGTACTAAAGTTACTGGGTTTTGATTCCTATGATCTCAAATGAGTGAAAAGCTCTCTTTGAATTTACAAAAATCCATTTAACAGACTAGTATGACTAGTACACATCAGCAAGCAAGTGGAATGAATGCACTCAGATTTTATTTTACAAGTACTTGTGCTTGACAAATGTGATTTTTTTTAAAGAAAAGTTTTCTTCAAATATGGGCTGGGTAGGTTGCTGCCAGGTTGCTCTGGTTTTATACATAGTTTCTCTAAATTTGTTTTTTAATACCACACAATTTGTTGAAGCCTTCAGTTCTGTTAATTAGACACCATAAAATAACATATGTTTTGTTAACATTCAGGAAATGACATCAAGTCTTTAATTTTTATTTTTTGGCTCAATAGATTTTTAAATGTATGATTATCATAACCTAATATTGTCTTTGTCTTCACTGCAGTGGATTTCCGATCAAACTTTTCCCCTTCTTTTAATACTTTAGGGAATTTTCAAACGTCGGGATGTTTGGCTGTAATGCCCCATGATTTGTTCTCCCTGAAAGAAATCATAGTGACAATTTATTAAACTACAGAGCAACCTGGCTTTTCGGGGTCTGCAATTCTATTTTGTGTTCAATATACCTAGTCTTAAATCTTGAGTCATTTCATCATATTATTTAGGTTATATTTGTCATGCAATTACTTTAGCTGCTAGTTTTCTGGCTTTTTTAGAAGTCTAAGACAGGGTTTCAATATCAAATCAGTGGGGCATTACTTTGCATGTTCAAAAAGGGGGTTAAAAGGCTAAAATCTAAATTGCACCAGCAGTAGCATATACATTGAATATGAAGAAATTGAAAACCTAAGAAGGGACCATATTTTAAAATATTTAAAAGGCTGTGTTTCCGTGTTTAATACCAATTGTTCACAGGTACGGTAAAAGCAAAGAGACGCACTGGTACGTGTAGGCTTTAAATTAAAAAAAAAAAAAAAAGTAAGTAAAGAAAAAACTGATGGGAAATAAAACTCCTTAGATTCAAAATGGTTTATTCACACAAATTTAATAGGATATATCACAATTGTTTGGTCCATAAATATTTAGGGGAAATAGTTTCTATACAATGCATTTATCAATAAACAAAGAAACATGGACAATTTTGCTAGACCACTTACTGTACTATAAACACGAAGCTCAATATATAAGATTATTGGATTTATCAACTATATCTGAAAGAGTGCACAACTGCTTTCTATGACATGTTTGTCCCCTCTAACAGGATACACCATAAAAAGAGTTTCAGAAATAAGAGGTAAAACAGTACAAAACTAGTGAGGTGTCAAAAGGGCTTAAAACAGTTAATTTAACAAACAACACATATATCCTGATTTTTCACAAACTTACTCCCAAGGTATATCATAAGGCACATAGTAGAACTGAGTTTTAATTAGTCTACTTAATAAAGTAGATCTCTAGTACCATATATTGTTCTGTCAAAGAACAAAATTTATAAGTATCAATATTTTTACCTGTAAAAGTGTATTAATAAAGATCTCAGCCTTACCAAGGTCGTTTGGTCTGGTTAGTGGTAAATGCCCATAAGGTAATAGAAATAGGAAAAGTCAAGATTTAATATCCGTAGAAGATGATAACCATACTTGCTAAATATATAATGGCAAACACACCTTTCTTCTATTACAGTGTTAACATCTCTTCCATCATCTTTTTTTAAAAATAAGCTACTTTTCTGTGCTAATTTTCTAAAAACCCTGAGCAAAAATTACAATAATGCACTTTAATGTGGGCAGTGAACTGTCAATATGTAACCACACATTTATACAGCCAAAAAGGACACCTTTAAAATATATTAAATAGCCACTTTGACCACCAAAAAAGAGATTTGATGGTGTCTAAAAAGTGGGGTATATGTGCAAAGTTATTCTTAACAATCCACTAAAAGCAAGACATAGATCTTGACTGGATTTTGTTCAGTTTTGTTTCTGAGACTCTCCACAATCTAATTGGTGTTCAACTACAATAAAAGGATACAAATGAACATTCACCACTGCCCAGACCATTCAGACTTTTAGCTTAAATAAAATTAAAAAAAAGAAAGAGCGCTATTGTAAACTAAGAAATGTATTCAGATCAGCATCCACGAGGCTTCTGAGTTTATCTGCTTTAAAATTATTCACTGCCAATTCCCACTTTTGTAAGAAGTTTTGCTAACATTTTCTCTTTTATACAAAGTTTAAAAAGTTAAAGTATATGTTAGAGATATTAAAGAACTAAAGATTTTAAGCCCATGTGTTAAACAAAGTGTCTGATACAATCTCAGGAAACATCTAAAGTAAATTCAAAATAGTAAATTCAAAATTCAAATTAATAAATTGTACTGAAATGTTTTCCTTAAACATCTTAATAAATTATATTTTCCTTATTTCCATTTTCCCTGAAAAAGAGGATGATTTATCAAAAACTCATTTTAACAGTACACACACGTAAGTTTTCTTGGAAATTATTTTTGTGCTCACTGTAGTAGCTGGGCAAACTCCTGCCTGCTTTAATGGTACAGCATCCAGGCTGTGTAGCAAACCACACTTCTTTTTTTAATTCCAAATCAGAACTGCTTGACAGACAAAAATTAAAATTTTTGCCTATGCGATATTTTGGTTCAGTAGGACTCCTCACTTGAGTTGTTATTCTGCTGTTGTTATTTTAATAACATCCCTACAGGAGTGAGCCCTTTCTGGAGGGTGTTTCCCAGATCTTGCCTCCTTTCTGTACAGGACACAAATTTGAAGGCCAACAGCCTGATCGTGCCATGCTCAACCACGTACACTCTCATCATGGGGTCTCACTCTCCAAGCCCTCCATCCAGGCACAGTTTTCAGTGGTGGCCAAGGATGTCCCAGCTGGGTGAAGAACTGGCAGAGGAGCGCTCAGCTATCCAGTGAGACTCCCCAGTGCTCAGGGAAGGTCAGGCTTGTGATTAATGCATCAGAAAAAAGCATTGGCACCTGCAGCCTGACTATTTCAATTATTACTTTAATTATTTTTGTCTTTATTTTTCAATATTTTGGAAATAAATCATACAAAACTGTTAGATGCATTAGAAAAATAAAATGAAATTTGGGGTTCTTAAATGCTGTAAGTGAACACACAATCCTGAAGCGGCGTTCTTTTTGCTATAATTAAACTGATTTTTATCTGGTTATCAAGAACGGAAAAGAATATTCTTTCTTTTTTTTTTTTGTGGTAGAAATAGTTTTTTCAAGGTTCTGGAAATAAGTAACATACAATTTTAAGAGGCACTTATTAGAATTATTCATAACTTTCTCTTCAGTTATTCAATTGATTTAAAAGATTTGAGTACAATTTAACAACAGTAAGTGTTCATTTATTATAGCAACATATTACTTCAAACTCATTTGCCAAGTGGCTGCAGATGCTACACATCAAGCTGTTTATTTTCCCAAATATTTCGTGGGTTTGTATTTTTTTTTAAAAAAGGCTTGAAAATAATAAAAATAATAATTATAATAATTATAATAATAAGGAAGAAGAGTAAGAATTAAAAAAAAAAAACAAAAAAAAACGGAAATGTTAGAAAAGGTTCGTTAAGGTAGTTTGTGAGGGGCTCCCGGATTCGTGGCTGTCCAAGTTAGAGGTCACTGATGTCACTACAGTGATAGTGGGATTGGTCAGGTCTGTTAAAGTGGTCGCAGTGCCGGGTGGAGTGAGTGCGCCGCTGTCTGCTGAGGGCGGTGCCGGAAGTGAGGTGCCATCAGCTTTATCGACACCCCCATTCTCCTGCCGCAAAAGGTTCCTTCTGAATTTGGCTCTTGCGTTTTGAAACCAAACCTGCAAACCAATCCCAATTGATTTCTTTACCGATGCTTGTTTTGTTTTGTTTTGCTTATTTTTGTCTTTGTTTTTGCTTTCAAGTCATTTTTGGATGCTCGTTTTAGAGTGGCAAATTGCCCGAGTCACTCTACAGCTTCACTTGCTATTGGTAGTACTGACTCTTTCACAGATGGGACCCCGAGCGCAAGGCCCAGCACTACAGGTACTTGCTGGAGCATTGCAGCCCAGCGTGCAGACCTCGTAGAGCAAGCAGCCTTAAGCAAAATCTGCTCCCTCACTCACCCAAGGAAAGAGTTTTACGATGGCCATGTAGTGTATTCTCAGGTTGGGTAGGTTTGGGGTCAAGACATGTGATAAAGATTGAGGCAAAGGGTGAATGAGCAGATTTTTGCCAAGGCTGAAAGTTTGTCTTGATTTTTCTAAAAGACTGAAGAGGAAGGAGGGGTAATTACACCATCCCTATTGTACAGATTGTTGATATGGGTCACCTAGTCTTTCTCTTCTGTAAGGTTCACTGAAAATGGTTTAGGTGACACATAACACAGACAAGGAATTGCCTCTAATAGATTTTCCTTCTACCTCAATCACTGCCTTTCTTTGTGACTCTGCATATAACACACACCTTGCTTTAACTTCACCAAGCTAGCACACACTTTATAGGGATGTTTTTTTAATGTCATTTGCTGGGCTGTCCTTCACAGGGAAGGGACTTTTTACGATGCAGGCCCTTAATGGTATCAGTTGTCTAACAGGCATTGAGAGAGGGAGACTGCTGGTCCTGGAGGATCATATTGTTCAAAGCTTTCTTCCTACATATTGGGGGATCTGCTCACCGAGGGGACACATGAACTGCTTTGGGGGAGCCCAAAGGCTTCACTCGGTGTGTATGAAATGAATAGATTTGCTACCTCCACCCTTAATAAGGTCACCACAGAGAGACTACAGATCCCAGGATATCTACTGGGTAGGTAGACTCTGGAGACAGTTTCCTCATGTTGAGGATACAATTAATAACAAATCACATTTTAGTATTTGGCTGACTTGGGATGGTAGGGTGTACATTCGACACTCCTGCCATGTAATACCGTACCCCTCTGCACACCCACTAGGGACACACCTATCAAAAGTATTTCTACAGATATCACTATCGTTACACGTGAGGGAGATGCTATTGACTGGCAGGGGTGGGGGAAAAATCTGTCAAGCCTGTGATGCGGCCTCTTACCTGCAGAACTCTCTTGGTCAGGCCTGTTTTCTGGGCAAGCTGCTTGAGGTCCTTGGCATCTGGGTTGTGGTTGATAGCAAAGTAGGACTTCATGGTACGAAGCTGGTGGTGTTTGAAGGAGGTGCGCATGCGCTTTGTCTTCTGGGATGGGGGATAAGGCTGCTGGTCTCTGTCCAAGTGATCTGCCTCGTTCTCATTACAACCTGTTCAATAAACAAAATGAAACCAGGAGTCAGTGGCCATGTGTCATGTAGGGTAAATGAATTAAGGCAAAAATCTTGAGTCACTGTTTGAAAGGAAGAAAACAAGCAAGAAAGGAAGGACGGGCTAAGATGATGCAAGGATAAGTACAGATTTGGTAATTAAATGAGACAAAAAACGATCCAAAAGATGTCCTTTTCCTATTCTTAAAACACGCTATGTCCCCCAGGCCTGTACCTACTAAAGGCAGGCTTAAAAACTTCTCTCTCCTTTGGCATTTATTTTCAAACAAGTCTTTTCCCCGTGGTGGTGGTTTTGCTTTGGGCGTTCAAAGAGTCATTTGAAATCTCATTCAGATTTTGAAATCTCACTCATTGAAACACTCTTAGCTTGAGAGAAGAATAAAGGTCAAACCAGCATTTTGAATGTTCCTGAGCATTTCCCCCAAATCACAAGCACCTATACAAAAAGATATACAGCAGGAAAGTTTGTTATGACAGTTCAAGACAGCATAAAATCTGGAGGGTTTTGCTGATAAAATAAATGCGTTTGGACTCTGCCTGGGAGTTTATATGAACTGCTCAAAGACCATTGTCTATAAAAGATGTCTAGAAAGCAGTTGCATCAAGGCCTGATTCAATTGCTCAGTCTCAACCCCAATTAGCAGTAGCTCAGTTGGTACTGGATATTTCTATAAGCAACCAGCTAGCGGCCCAAAACTTTGTTTCCCTGATTCGGAATTTTCAAAGTGTCTATGAATGATGAATATGTTTTAGATTAGACTTTTACGAGTGCGAATTGTACACAAGAGTTGCAGGGACCACGGACGGCATCGTTACGTCATATTGGTGAAAAGAATGGCAGTATTGCCAAGAAAAAAAAAAAAAAAGACTTCCAACTATAGTTTATAGTTTTCTGTTGAGCTTAAAGAAAAGGGTTACCAATATATAGGATCACATTTTATAAAGATAGCTCAGGAAAAAATTAATTATGTTCTCATAGCTGGGAATATTAATTAAAGAACAGCTAATTAAAGATGTTTCAGAATGTCTATAAATTAGGCCAAGTTTCATTGGTTGCTCTTTTGAATTTTTTGAACAGCTTTGCAATGGTTATTGTAGTTATTGGAATAGGACTAGTTGGTCCCTATTTCTCAAAAAAAAAAAAAAATAGAAAAGAGAAGAGAAAAAAGAGAGAAGGAGAAAGAGGGAAAGCACACAATACAGACACTGATGTTGACAGTGCTAAAAACAGAGGCAAAGCAACTTGAAACCAGGAGAAAATAAAAAGGTTCTTGAAGGTGTTTTCTCTTTTGAATTATAAGACAAGTCAACATGAACAGATGCTGGTAAGACAACACTTTGACAGAAAATCGGGTGAATATTTAATTATAGCTAGATGTGCTTCTAGCCTTGGTAAGAGGTAATATCTGCACTTTCAAACAAAGTAAGCTGACACTTCTGAAAATACCAGGAGTTGAAAGTTGCCTTAAAAACAATTTCAGACCAGATTTGGATTGTATTTACTACTTGTTTTCACATGCAATCACACTGCCTTCAGTCAAACTATATGGGCTGTAACTTATGAGCTGACATAAATCAGAGTACCAGAATTCAGTCCTCAGATTTTACTTCAGACAGTTGCAAGCTGTTTGTTTGTGATGTTTTCCTTGGGTCACTCAGGTTTACAGCTGCAACACAAACTTCCTCAGGCTCCTCCATCCTTCTTACTGCCTTTGTTTCAGTGATCTACTCTTTTTTGTCTGAGATCTACTTTATTCTGGTTTTTATTCTCAACAGAAAATGAGAAGAGGGCCTAGAGTATCCTCAGACAATCCTAGTTTATACAATGATTAGCTCATTCTGTGTTTTACGTAGGTGACAGCATTATGTGGTTTGGCCATCACGAAGCAGAGTTTTACACTATCACCTGGAGAACTAAGGGAAAGCAAAAAATCGGGCAAGACATTATTGCTCGTTTCTTTGCAGCAGGACTGGGGGGTTGTTTAATTTTGCTTTGGAAAGAGCTAGAACAGTTTGCTTATTATTGCCAAGAATTCAAGTGAACTCTTCATATTTTTCACACACATACACACACATATATATAATGAAATAAAATAAACATCTCTTTGAGCAACAGCTGTGCAAAATATTTTCCTAGGGAAATCTTCTTCACTGTTTCATTTCTATATCCTGTGGGCTATAAGTCAACACAGTTTCCCTCAAAATACATATTAATTCTATGATATAAGAGGTAATATAGAGAAAGCCTTGAATGTTTTAAGTACTTTTGAATAGTTTCTTCCATTTTTCACATTAATTCCAGACAGCTTGCAAGTATGAATGGCTTTTACCTCATAACGTTTTGAGTTATTTATTGTTGTGCTTCCACTTTACAACCAAGGAGCTGAGAAACAGCAATTAAACTACTAAACAAAATACAGAATAGAAACGCTGTTGTAGATCCGGCAGCAGAATCTGATTTTCCATGCTGGCTCTGTGCTCAGCTCCCCTGAAACAAAATGTGCACACAGATGTCAGCCGGGTACTGCCGGATCGCTTGTGAATATGCGTATTTTTATGCTCAGCTTGATAAAGTTTTTGGTTTAATCAGAGTTAGCGCAATGTTTTGTTTTTAAAAGTCTGATTCGTTTTCCGTAATGTCGTGCCATACCAGTGTGGGCACCCGAGAGCGCGACCGTTTCAGTGGGATACCGGATTGGTTTACTGGGGAAGTTAAATTCGTGGTTCTCACCAAACACCGAGTGCCAGGAGTAAACTTCGGATATAACTTAGAAGTTGCCTGCTGAGAGGCGGAGCGCAGGCTGCCGGCTGGGATGTGCTTTAGCGCAGATAGGAGATATATGGGTCAGGGCTGGTGTCTCCTGACCCCTCGTATCTCCTCTCCGAGGCGAGAGGAGCTCGGGGCGGGAGGGGAGGATCGCCCCGGCTCCG
>VXBJ01001550.1:807788-868829 GCA_013400055.1 Nycticryphes semicollaris
AAAAGAAGGAAAAAGAGGGGGGAAAAAATCTGTATGTGGGGAAGGAGGAGGGAGAGACAGGCTTTCCTTGGAGAAAACAAGTCAATTAACACAACAAGCCATCAGGAAAAAATAAACAAGGTGATTCGAACCGGGATACGGGAGCTGTTAGTTCGGGATACCCCTCCTTCCCATCGGCCCTCCGTAGTGCCCCGACTGCTCCGGGACACGGACAAAGTTGCTTCCCCCCAAATCTCGCCGAGGGGGAAGGGAGCACGGCCAGCGGACCGCGCCGCCCGGGAAAGCCAGTAAGACCCATTGCGGGGACGGCGGCTTTGCCGAGCGCTGCGAAACCGGCTGGGGACGGAAGGAGGGAAGGGAGGGAGGGACGCAGGCAGCCGCGCTCCGGGAGGGGGGGTTCACCCCTTTGCAGGAGGGTTTGCTCCCCGCGTACCCTGCGCCCACGAGTGGCCGCAGGCGTGTGTCTACCTGGCGTGGATGAGAGCAGCGGCTGCTGTCGACAGAAGTGAAAAAACATCTCACCTAGAGATTTACTTCTAATAGTTGCTATATAATCTTTCCGCTCTACTGGTTGGCACGTTCAGGGTTTGGATTTTGGAGTTTGGTGGGGTTGTTTGTTGGTGTGGTCTTCTTTTTGGTTTGGGGTTGTTCGGGGTTTGATTTTGTTTGTTTGATTGATTGGTTTTTGGGTTTTTTTCCCACTTGAACGAAATGTTCCTTTATTCCCGTCCAGATATTTTGTTTCCTGAGAATGGTCTGCATTTCCTATGGCACTCGTCTTACCAAAGACACCAGGCACAGATACCCGCCGAAACCCGCCCTCCCGTCTGCTCGGCGCGGCCCGGGCCGGCCCTGCGCACCCCCTCGGGAAGAGCCGTCGCTGCCGTGACCGTGTTCCTGCCGGGCTGAGGACGGTCAAACTCATCGCGCCCGCGGGGAGCGGGAGGATGTATGTGGGGAGAGTCCTCGGGGGGCTGGGGGAGGGGGCACCAGCCTCAGTTCCCTCCAGGCAGCTAAAGTGGCTGTGCCCCTGCCTCAGGCGCTCAGGGTGCGGGCACCGCTCCCCTCTTCTCCCGCCTGTCTGACATTTGCCGTCTCGGGTTCACCGAAATATCCGCAGGTGCAGTGACAAAGGGTCGGTCCAAGCCAGAGACACCAAAAATATTGTTTGTTAAATTCCCATCTCTATGTTATCTCGACGGCGCTGTTAGGAATAATTGGGCAGGCTCATAACAAAACTCAGAAATGACTAGACCTCCTCCGGTTGGACACACTTAATTAATTAGAGGGTCCTTTCTTTCTGCTCCATCAGGTACGGTTAAGGATACGCTACTAGCTACTGCTGCTCCAGTAAAGGAGGCCAGGGGTTTGCAAGGCGTTTTCTGATTAACATCCTAATGTTGGCAGACCACTTCTTACCTAAAGGGACACTGAAAGTTTGTTGCTAGCATCAAACGTGACTTCTCCGTTTCCAAAAGGCCTGTAGGAGATCAAGGTAAATCTATTTCACCGTTCCTGAGATCTCATTCCTCGCTGCAAATTGAAACTCCGCTGCTCTAAGGGAGGCTGGTAGCGAGAGGTTGCCATTATAGCACGGGGGTCTCTGTATAGTTTTGCTGGTTTGCTCGGGGAGGGGAGAAAAAAGCTCAAAAAGAACACGACAGGGAATCTAAAATCCAAATCTACCGGTTTATCCCTTATGAATCCGTCCGCATTAGCACTTCGCCTCTGAACGCAGTTTCTCGGTGCAGGGTGCTTTTATCTCCTTTTGCCGCAGCGTTTTGGGAAGGATATCTGATGTGCAATATTCAGAATATTTTAGTAACGTGACAGGAGCTCTCAGCTTTTCCCTTTCTGTGAGACTATACCCAGCCTGCCCTTGCTAATGAGGATGAGGGGGGGTACATCGCCGTCGAGGTTTGCACAGGTAAAACGTTCTCCTGCACGTCGCCACTGCCTAAATCAGGTTGTAGCTCTCCCAGGGACAGCCCGTGCCTTGGCTCTAGCCCTTGCCCGGAGCTTTCCGGGCGCTTGCTGGAGCCGTTTCCACCTTCGTAATTAGCATGTGCCCTGGACAGATTTCAGCATGCGGTCACTGGGATCCGCTTTGCTATAGAGCCCTTATTCTTCTTGGCCACGGGCTACAGTCTAAAGCCTATTACAGCGTGAACGATCTTGTGTTTGCTTCTGAGGATTTAGGACAAGGTCTACATGCAAATTAATAATTGACCAACAATAATTAGAAGAAAGGGGAGGGTATTGAGGCGGTGTGTATGTGTAGGGTGGGGGTGGGGAGAAGGGGGAGTTCTTTAAGCAGAAATGGTTTGGATTTAGTCTGTCCTAGATAAGGCCATTGCACGTCCCGGGCTGCAGGCGTAGGGCGCTGCCCGGAACACGGCGCCGGGTCAGCCACCTCCTGCCGCACCAGGGCAGCAAAACTTCACACCAGCTCCCTCAGGTACCTCAACTTTTCAAGACACTTCCAGTTTAATCATTTCCAGAATTTTTTAAAGCGCGTAGTAATAACGACTCCTGTTGCCTGCGAGTCGGGTGGTTAAAGCCGGGTCTATTTTTAAATCCTAACGCTATTTTCTGCTCTGCAAGCTTGTGGTGGAGCACAGTGCTATTAATGATCAACCTCATCTCTTTGTGAAGTCGGCTGGTACAAGCAATCTAGATACAAAGAAGGAAAATCTGAATAGAGTTACATCTGTCGGCGGTGGCATCAAACGTAGCTAATAAGCTAATATTTTCAGCATTTAAATGGCTTGTGTTTTGGATGCCTTTTTTTTCTTTTTTCTTTTTTTTTTTTTTTTTTAAGCCCGACATTCTTTAAAATCCACTCTGTTGTCAAAACCACCATATTTTACCATCGCCGTCTTTCTCCTGCCTCGAGTCCTCTGGAGTGTACCGCAGACCAACTTTCGGATGATTGTGTTACAGACTGGGAGAAAGCCGATGCGTGGCAGCGCGGGCTCAGGCACCAGCCCCTCTTTTCCCCAGCCCTGCTGCGCGGAGCCTGGCAGTGCGAGTAACACAAGGGCAGGGTACATTTAACTATAAACATCATCGAATTAAAACGCCCAAGCCTCCAATGTGCTTGCACCTCCCGGTAATCTGAAAACATGTCAATTGAGCCACGGAATCATTTGCTTAAGGAGATGGTATTTAAATAATAAACAATTAGGTGTTTTGCATAGAAATCCCAGACATATCTCTATAGCTAAGCGCTGTGACTGACCACAAACAAGTGATCATACAGCCAGGAGAAAGCAGGAAAGGCAGATTATTGTCTAACACGAAACTGTTCACCGCCAAGGACTTCAGCATTGTTAGCTTCTTAGTTGCTTGATATAAACCGTAATCGTATTTGCACTCCGGTAGTAATTAAGGCATTTAAAAATTATTATACTTTGCTGCTTTTGAAAAGGAAAAGGGCTCCCTCACAGGCTAGATTTGCAGACAGGTGAAAGGAGCCATTCCATTAAAAAAAATATAAAAAAATATATTTAAAAAAGAAAGAAAAACCCCACAGGCTNNNNTTTTTTTTTTTTTTTTTTTTTAATTGAGCTGAATGGCTCAGCCTTCCCAGGCTGCTATTTCTCTAGATTAAAACACAGATGCACCAAATGTTGTCTGCAAATACACCTGGGGAAACGATCATTCTGTGTTGTTTTAAAAAAACCCACTACGCCAAAGAAACACTTCGCAAATGACATCCGTGAGATCTAAATAGCTGCAATGCTAGCAAAGACTCATGCAGGAGCTTACCTTGAGACCTAAGAAGCTTCTTCCAAAATTGTACCCTCCTTAATGAGTGACGAGGGATGGGTTTTGGATGAAGAAGAGACGCAATGATCTAGCCAGTAGATGGAGGTTGTTCCTTGTTCCTAGCAGAGGATCCCTATGTTAATTAAAATAAATAAGCTGCTTGGTGGAAAGATTTTTTTTTTCTCTCTCTCTCCCTCCCCCCCTCCCCCCGTACATAGCCTCCAATATGTAATTGACGTGAATTTCTAACCTCTGACCTCTCCTCAATGTACATTTATACCTGCCCTTTATTTTCTGTTTGGTTCGAAATATTTTCCAAAACAATATAAATAAATAAATAAGAAGAATGAATGAAAGCAAAAATAAATCCCACCTCTCAATTTTGGCTGGTTTGCTGGATTTTCTTGATTAGCTGTCTCGGCTCCTCAGTAATCAGGTGAGGTGTTAATGGGGAGCTGGTTGTAAATAAAACTAATAAAGCAAAGAACATATTAGGAAATTAAGAAAAGGCGAGGACTGAGAGGCTGCTAAAAAACATTGCAGCGAGCTGAGCGTTTCCCCATCATGTCGGTTTTTTCGTTCTGTGCTTATTCACAGCTGAGCAGCAAACCCCGTGTTGTTGCCATCTCTCCACATTTTTTTTTTTTTTTTTTTTTCAAATCGCACTGAACCAGCTACGGACTGCATCAACCCTTCCCACTTTCATAAAAACCCTCTCAAATGGAGTCGCTAAACAGCAAAGTTCAGCCTGATCTGATGTGATATGATATACGGATTCATGGAGCAACCTCGCTTTGCCAAACCCGATGAAACTGTGAGTTGTCATGCAATACTACGCAGTCAAACCTGGGATAATTGTAAAAGTGAACCCAATTTAAGCCATTAGAATAAAATCAGATGCCAAAATGAATCGGAATCATTGCTTCTTAGGTGACAGTACTGATGACAATTGATCCACCGGCTCAAAACAATAGAAAAATATAGGGTCGGGAGTCATTTCGCGTACTCGGAGTCTTCCTCCCCGGGGGGAGGGTGGTGGTGGGGGGTGTTGCAGGGAGCCGGCTCCCGGCCGGGCTCCGGAGGGGGCTGCGGCTGCGCCTCTCTCCGGCTGTTACGGAACGGCTCCAGCAGGAAGGGGCTTACTGCAAGGACCCTGTGGCCGGGGTGCTCTTTCTGGAGCAGGAACACGAGATGACTTTGGCTGTGTTTGCCTGTTTCTCTTAACTCCTGTGACAGTTTCAATTCTTCTTCCCTGAGCCGCCTGACTCTTATGCCTACTTGGCCAGCTTGGTAATCTATGAAAAAAACAAAAAAGGCAATTAAAAGGGATGCTAATTATCTTCCTTGGAGTTTGCCAGGGAGCGGAGACCCAGCGGCGTGCGGAGGAGGCAGGTCTCTGCTCCCCGCCGAAGTGCACACCGACGGGCGGGGGTTCGGCCGTGCGCCCCGGTGCAGGGCAGCCGGGTCCCGCTCTGCCTCGGCTCTGCCAGCCGCCAGATCTGCCAAGGAACGGCTGCCGGGGGGTAGGGGTGGGGGACAGCTCGACGGCAGCCGGGTAGCAGCGCGGTGCCACAGGGGAGCTGCTCTCCCCGCCCCGGGCTGGCTTCGTCCTGGCCGGCGGGGGAGGCCCCGCGGCGGCGCTGTGCCCGCCCTCCCGCGGGCAGGGCATGGGGGGTCCGGGGCTTCGCAGAGGGCGCAGTGACTTCGGGTCCGCCGGCGCTGTGAAGTTGGAGGTGCAGCAAAGAGCACATCCCAGTTAACAGCAGCTCACCTGGAGAGACCAGCCAGGGAGGTGGCGGGAAGGGAGGTTTCGGGGGAAATACTTCTGTCAGAGAACTGAAAAGCCCCGCAGGAGGAGCAGGTTTGGGGCAGGTGACCGTGAGGTCTGAGCACGCAGAGTTTTGCTTTGCCGGCTCCGGAGCCGTGCAAGTCTCTCTCCCTCCCATGGTCTGAATGGCAAGGACTTTCAAAACAAGGTTTTTATTAAATCCGTTGGCGAGTAGGAAGTTTAAAGCTATCCCGGGCAAAAGAGGGAACAGCCCTCGGGCGGGATTAGCTGAACCCGACTGTCTGTGCTGGGAAGCGGTTGACCACGCCGGGGGAGAGGTGCCTTCATGGGACTTGCTCTCTTCTTAAATCTCCCCGAAATAGCAACAGCCATCTGCGCCAAGGTACAATAATAAGAATTATTATTATCATAATCACCATGGTTGCTATTGCCGCCAATTTGAGGGAGGGCGCTCGGGCCTGGCCGGGGCCCGGGGCGCTGGGAGAAGCCCAGCCTGGCCCGGCTAGACGGCACAGCCGGCGGCGTCCGCAGCAACGGACTCTTCCCCGCTCCTCAGCTTTCTCTCTAAAAATATGTAATTCCCCTCCCCCCCTCCCCCCGTCAAGTTACCGTCGCTCTCATGGGAGCAGGAGGCAGAGGAATACGCAAGGCTCGTAATAAGCCACCTGCTGCGTTGCGCCTAACTAATGTTATGCTTTATTCCATTATTAGTGCCGCGACGGCAACATATCTGAACCTTGCGTTACAAATTCCCCACCTAGTACGACAACCGGGAGAAGAGGACCCCGCCACGCCGGCGAGGGAAGCGGTGGCTGGTGGCCGTTCAGCGACAGTGACCGGTGCTCGGTTCCTGCGCACGGAACCGCGACCCACTGGCGGTACCTCGGCCTGTGGCTGGGTTCAGCCCCCAGCTTTGGGGTGCATAGCTCACTGGATGCGCTTATAGCTGCCTTTCCCCGCAACGACCCCCCTCCCCATCTATCTGCACGCAAAGCTGTATAAACACCAGTAACAGTCTCATACGTTAAATCACTGTTTGTTAGCACAGCTATTCCAACTCATTTCAGATATTTGGACTCAGTCTGTTCAATGTAGCTTCAACCTATTGACTTGCCAGACGAGATATTCATGTGGACCCAGTTGCTAAAACAGACTTTAGCTCTAAACTGTGCTACTCTCCCATCTGACGGATGTTAATACACAAACGAAATCCATTTGGATTTTTTTGTAACCAGAAGGCTGCGCTGACGTTCAAATGATCTAAATCTTAGCATCTGGAAGCCTGTACAAGCATCTTTTTGGAATAGGTTTCAAGACATTTCGTTCAACCAAAGCTGAGGAAAGATCAAAATGGGACACCAAGCAACTGACAATAGTTTCCCGTCTAAATGAAACTAGCTGCTTCATTTGAAAGTACACAAATGAAAAAAAAAAATGCCTTTCCATTTATTGCACCCCCTTCAGGTAACCCCGCACCTTCTCACCCAAGGTCCATCTCGGAGCTGCTGTGTAGCATCGGGATGTCCCCAAGGCCACCGCCTGCAAGTCCACGGGGAGCGAGGGGAGAAGACCAGCTTCATCTCAGAGATACTCGCTGGGCTTGGGCTTCGTTTAGGGTTTTCTGGGTGCAGCAATTAATCGACACTATGACAGGACCTATTATCTGAGAGCCATTCAATTCTAATGAAGATCTGTGGGACACAATAAATACAATAGCCCGGATATCAATAACTTTAGCAGGAAATAAGGGAGGACTTTCGTGTTAATGAAACAAAGATGAAGGAGATCTTGGCAAGGTTGCCTCTGACGTACCGGAGTGCTCAGTACCTCCTGGGTGCTCAGGAATATCTGTAGTGTGCTTTACACTTCATATTACGTTTGCAAACAGAATTCTTTTGTCTTTCAAAGGCTTTTACAAACTTGGACACCAAACAGACCGATGTTCAATCAAATACAAAGAATCTAAATTATTCAGGAACCCAAGCGATTATGTTGAGTCTTTATTTCTCCCATCCCCCATCTCGGTGCCGGGGATTTAATCCGGTAATGAGTGTATCAGGGAGCCTCCTCGGGCCCTGCCCCAAGGCGGCAGGATCAGCTCCCGGGGCCGGAGAAGCAGGCGGCCGCGGCCGGAGACCCTCGGCAGAACCGCCCGGCCCGGCGGCTTCCCCCGCCTCCCTTCGGGAGGGCTCTGGGGCCGGGACCGGACGCCGCGCTGGTGTTCAGGCATCCCCGAGCTCATTGTACAAAGACTTCGGAGAATCTTCCGGAGCAGCCGAAGGGGATGGGTTCATCCCAGAGGGCGGATTTCCCCGGGTACGCGGCGGGAGCGCTGCCGCCGCCCGGGGCACCCGCCTCTGCCGGTGAGAGGCAACGCCTGCCTTCAGCGGTGCTCCCAGCACCATAACACACAACACAAGGTAGTCCCTCCCTGCCCCTCCCTCCAAACAGCCGAAACTCTTGGGCGTACCACAGTCATCAACAATCCTTGGACATCAGGGTGCACACAAAAGTAACGTTAAATAAAACGTGGGGGTTTAATGATTGCATACACTCGCTTTCTTGGTTTCTTTTATAGTGAAATTAATTGTATTATGGGATTGTAACCGGTTATTTGTAGCTTAAAAGAAAGGGAAAAGGGGATCAATAATGCGGAGTCTAAAACTCACGCGCAAGCATGGATCAGTTTGTGCTTTATTACAATTAAAATGCATTCTCTGGGAGCCAGGATCAGGTACAGCAAATGCCAGTATTCCAGCAGTGGAAGCCACAAAGAGCTGATGGGCTTCGGTTTCGCAGCCGCTCTTGAAGAATGAAAGACGTTAATACTCATACAAAAACAAACAAACAAAAAAGTTGAATTGCTTCTTTTAGGACTGGTCTTTTACGTTAAGTTGTTCATATGGACACTGCAGAAGAAATAAAACAAGTCGTTATTGCGTTACTCGGTAATCAGTATGGAAAAGCCCAACCCTGCTTATGGTTAACAAGAATTGTTAATGATATATAAATCATTTGATCTATTGTGCCCTCCAGACTAAAAGGAAAATAATGGCAACCCCAAGCAAATGGTCCTAATTAGTGTCCAAGAAACCACTTCCTAAATGTATCCTTCCAACTCATTTCCAACTCATTCCAGTTTGAGTGTCCAGAAGAATCTTTTGTTCTTAAACTTTTTTTATTTTGTGTGTGACTGCAAAAATGCTCTGCATACCGGAGCGCCGAAAATAGCTCATCTAAGGGCACAACACAACACCAGGAGCAGAAGGGAGGACGAGATGATCCCAGTCTCTCGGTGTTGCCTGTAAATAGGTCCTGATGATGTGAAACTTTATTACCCCAAAGTCTTGCCTCCTGATAAGTCTCCTTAGAGAAGTACCAAAGGGGATTTCATCAAAAAAGCAAGTCTCTGCTTTTCCCTTTCAGTCTCTTCTTTCTCAGACAGCAACACGAACTTTAAAAAGGAAAAGGTAAAACCGGACCCACAACCAAGCCGTACATATTCGAGCTGTCTATCATACGCTTTCAC
Source organism: Nycticryphes semicollaris (assembly GCA_013400055.1). Lineage (NCBI taxonomy): Eukaryota > Metazoa > Chordata > Aves > Charadriiformes > Rostratulidae > Nycticryphes > Nycticryphes semicollaris. The sequence goes on from VXBJ01001550.1 coordinate 816,878, forward strand.
CCACTCTTTCCACCACTTCAAAGTGTGACCTTTAAATTAAATGCAGCGTGGGTATACTCATATATACCAGGCTTGACATGGTACTCAGGTGAAGACTGAGGAGTAACAAGAGCTTGGCCAGTGGGTTATTGTGGCCTTGAACTTGTCTCCACTGAAAGCAACCAAACTTTCGCTTTTTTGTTTGCTCCCACGGGAGACCTGTTTCTTGGACGTAAAAAATACAAACTGTTATTTCTCACTAGCTGGAGTAGAAGATCCCGATGTTCCATGAAAATCATCCACCCTTCCACCGAATCCCACGTCTTTTGTCACTTGTCTATCCCACTACGAGACATAATTTCTAAAGTTTTAAGCACAGTGCTGAAAAAACTGAACTACCTTGGAGACAAAACCCATCTTGGTCCTATCATCTTAGGGGTTTGCTGGTTTTTTTTTTTTTTTGTTTTTTTTTTAAGGCAAGATTTGCTGGAAACAGACTTTCTGGCATGCTGGTTCTCTTCCTAGACATGACGGACTTGCCAAAGGGAACAGAACTTCTATGAAACGACAGTCAATTAAATAACTTCTGTGCAGTGCTTTTTACGGTATTTCCAAGAGATAATGTTAATGGGAAATGCTGCAATATTTTATTTTAACTTTAAGAAAATCTGTCAACGACCTTCCCTGGACCTAAAACGTCCTTAACTCGCTTAAAGTCACGGTAAAACGCATAGGATGGGTTGCCTACTCTTACTCCCAGCATAAATGATTTTACAAAGTCACGAAGACGACATACAAGCTGATGCCGAAAGGCAAGGCTTCATACTCACGTCTGCATGCAGAGCCACAGCATTTACCTCTCTGCAAGTGGGAACTTCGGAGAGCACTAAATAACCAGTAACTGGATCCACAGAGGTCTCCTGGCCAGCCTTAAAGCAAAAACAACCTCAGCTCTTAGGAGTCTTCAGCTCTTTGAGGTTTCATATTGCAAGTGAGTTTGATATTATCTTCTTATAACTGCTTAAGTGAAACAGGCTTGATAGGGAATTCATGATTAAATGCGTTTATAAAGAAATTACAATCTGTTATTCAGAAAGACTTAGCAAATAAATAGATGGGGATATGTTACAGAAGTGCATACGGCGTACCTACAGCTATCGTTTTCACACAGCCACAGCTTCACGAATCCCCACCCGTTCCCTCAGAGACACGGTACGATGTGTCTAAACTATCCTGAGCTTTTCGATGCGGCTGGACGGGAACGGACCGTCAGCCCCGGTGGCGGCCGAGCAGGGAGGAGTGTAACCGGCCGGGCTGGCCGGCTGCGGGAGGACCGGGCTGATCTTAGCAACGGTGGCTTCGCGGGAGATCATAGAACTCTTATGCTCCGTTCACTTTGGACGTTTTCCCTTTTTTCCCCCCTATTTCCTCTTCCCTTTCCAATTTTCAGCTCCTCGAGTTTTGCTTGTGAAACATTTCACGCGCTTATCAGAAAGTGTTTGACATATTTTACTGCTTTTCAGCAGTAAAAGTCAACGTTTATCCCTCCAGCCTCCGCGCTACAAGGTGCCCCGCGACTGCAAGCCCGGGGCTACCGAGCCACTGCTTCCGGCAGGGGAGCAGCAACGGCGCTGGGGAGCAAGAGATGGCTTCAATACCCGCCTGCTCTCACCCTCTGCTCCGGCGGGGCAGCAGCCAGATGCCAGGGACGGCGGGGGATGGGGGAGGCACCCCGTCTGCCGCAGGACACCCCGGGGGATGCCGAGAGCCGGGTGCCGCGGGACGCTGCGGGGGTTCGGGGGAGCGGCACCGGGCGCGCCGCGGGTGCCGAGTCACTTATCACATCTACACGCCGCTGCCGGGCGATTATCAGGTCATTTCTTCCGTAATGCAAACCATGCGCTCACGTATTACATGAAACTCCGTAATTGCGTATGATGTTTGGTAACGGAGGTCAGCGGGCTGCAGGGAGCCCGGGCCTCGGGGATAGTGGCCCCGGGCAAAGTTTTCCGGGCTGCCCCGGCTGTCCTGCGTGACCCGCTGTTCTTCCTCGTTTTGTTTCCAAAATCTGAGGCCGAGGGGCTTTTTGCAGCTCCCTCCTTTCCCCGGGTTCGGCTGAGCGACACTCTCCTCCCGGCGCGGTTCCCTCTCCTCTCCTCTGCCAGACGATCTACCGAAATCCCCCCCAAACTCTGCAGCTCCCGCCGCTCCTCCTCCGAGCCGTGCCGGTTGCCTGGGGTTCCCGTGGCGGCGCGGCCGGGAAGTGCCTGTGGCTCTGTTGCCGCCGGTACTTCCCGGCCGTGCTGCCGTCTTCGGCCCAGTTGCTTCTCAGCGTAGGACCGGTGTCTGTGTTTAGGTATTTGGGCGCTTTTTGGGATAGGGACGTCTAACGTAGCTAGGGTCCTCTGGGATGCTCCCCTGCATCTGCTGGAGCCACTGCTAACAGGGACTCCCTAGCTGGGGTACGCCACAAATAAGCATCAGTGCAACTGTAATTTGTGTCTTTGTGCCTCTATATTTTGATACCATTTTAAGTACACTTATGTAGCTTCTCTTTCCCTATACCTACCTCCTTAACCTATTTCTTTGGTGAGTCTAATGCTGGTTTTCAGCATAACCTCAAGTTGCACATGGTGTTTCTCAGGAGACATATTTTTCAGACCTCCTTCTCAAGCCTTCAGCCTCAGTCCGATTTCCAACCATAATGCATATGATGAAGCATTTCTGGTTTTTCTGCCCTAGGCTTCTTGGTCTTGACCCCACTGGATCAGTTTCACAACAGCCAGATACCTCCAAAAGCCCTGAGCATGAACTGGGAGGCTCAGGCTCAGGAGCCTTGGTGCAACTGAAGCCTTGCTGCTGGGCTGTTTCACTTGAGCCGTTGTCCCCAAACTATTTGCTCAGTCTTTTCTAGTTACCCACATGGATTTTGTCCTTTTTCTCAAGTCATGGCCTCAAGGTGACCCAGCTTCCTTTCTGGTTCCTCTCCCGTTGGCTGTTCCAGGGTAGTGATCACCTCTTTACTCTTCTTTTTTTTATTTTTAATTTTTTTTTAATTTCCTTCCCAAACATGATGATTCTCAGCGGATACAGCTGCTCATCAGATGTCCTCCTCCATGCTGAGTGTCAGTTCACTGTCCCAGTTCCAGGCTTCCCTCTGTTCTCTCCCACTGAAGTCAAACCCTTGCTGGGTCTGTGCGTAAATCAGACATTTTCCTCTCCCACAAGCCCTAAGACCAGCAGGAACAGCAGACAGCACCAGAGAAAAGGCTTCTTATCACTGGTTGCAGACCCAGACAGTCTGTGAAGATCCCACAACAGTTCTAAAGAAAAAAATTGCAGATAAAGTCATGCTTTACCCTGAACATGAACATTCTTACTGAAATGCAATCATCAGAGAATTTAGCTGCATGCATTCAGCAGTTATGGCAGGATATAGGGGTAGATGAAAACCATGGTTTGTTTCAGTTTATGGCTTGGCCCAATTAGGATACATTTTCACTTATTTCATGAAAGTCACATTCCCAACACACAGAGCTCCTAGCACACTACCTCCCCACCAAATACACCGTTGCTCCAGAGCATGGGAAACAAACTTGCTTGAAGTTGTTGGAACTATTAATGTGAACACAAGAAAACACTTTTTTTGATACCTTATTAAAAAAAAAAAGTTATATCTTTCTTGGCTAAAGTTTACATAATATTTATCCTAAAGTAAGGAGGAACCTGGAAAATAGGAGTGTAATTTATTAAAAGTGGCATAGTTCTAGGGAGCTGAAAACAAGGGAGATAGAGGGCAGCTTTACAGCTAGTGAGATACTGGCTCCACCTATGAATTTGTGTAATGGTTTAGCATCAGTGAATAGTTCTAAATAATTCTTTTAAGGATTCAGTAACTGCATCAAATTGGTTTCCAACATTTAATTTTATTTATAAATTCATGTAATGTTCTGTGTGGTGCTTTGCTGGATCCAAAAAGTGTACAAACATTGTGCCTTATCTGGAAGTTTATTTTCTTTCCTAGGACTGTGTGTTTGTTTGATGTAGGCATAATCAGCCTAATTCATAATAATACTCATCAGTCTAGTTCATATAAATATTATTTCCTTATCACTGAAGCCTAGAATAATAATCAAGGAAATCAGCAGCTAAACCAGTGATATAATCTTTGTTCTTCTGACATCTTCATTTATAAATAAATGTGCAGGTTCCCTTGTGCTATCACTGATTTTGTGTTTAAGTACTCAGTGATCTGACTGATGTAAATTCTGATGTACCACAATGGAAGAAGAGACCTGGTTCAGCAATGCTGCAGCTCCACAGCAATTCTTTGGAAATCCTGCACTTACCTTCATCATACACACCTCATTCTTAACAGCCATAGAGACATTGGCCCTCAGCTTACTTAAAATATGTAACTTATATACCATATTATTTGAATTTATTTGAAAAAAAAAAAAGTGGTATTCAGAATAGGTATTGCAGCTGAGTTTGGATGATGAAGAGAAGATTGAGAAGGCATCTGGTACAGGGAGTGTAGGTGGAGTGTTGAATGACAACTACTCATTTTGTCCTTACAGATTGAGTTGGTGGATTATGCAGTTTAGCAGTTCTGACCAAAACAACAACAAATAATAATATGAGAAAATCTGTATATAATAAAATGCCAAAAACTGAAGACATGTTGGTTTCCCAGCTGAGTACCCTATTTTATAGGTGGGTGAGTTATATATTTTGGTTAATGGAATGCAATAAAACTAGGCTCGTTTTTGCAGATGTTGGTCCCAGCTCTGTAATCCTTGTAGGATTTAACTTCAGTAGCAGTTTGACAAATTCTCATTTTTCAATGAAAAAAACATTTTTAATAAAAATGAGCAACCAGTTTTATTGATTTATTCCAAACCATCAAACCTCTACTTTTTGAGAGGGAAAAAAAGGGACCGGCAGGTAAGGCCTTGTATTGTCCAGAAATGTCTGCAGGCATGAGCAATATGCTTATTCTCCGAGAATCACTGTTAACTAGGTTCTTGAGATACAGAGCAGGCTTCCACCAAGCAGCACTGACTTTGCTTGTTACAGTCACAAGGTCCTGACCACGTGAAGGAAGAATGTCCTATTGGAGGCCCTTTGTAAAAATCATGTGGAGGACAGTGCTTTGATAATAGGGATTTTGAAATCAGTTTCAGCCATTGAATTCAAGGTGGAGTGTCACCATAAGAATCTGAACTATTTTTTTTCAGTGGAAAGATGTTGCTGAAATTTATTCTCACGTGGCAGTATCTTCCATTAGCTTTGTGTGGCTGTGCAGTGAGAAATTGTTTAGGGCATTGAAAAGGGGCCTATACAGACTGTTTTATGTTGGGAGGATGTCAGCACGATTTCTGTTGCAGTCTGCTTAGTTCTCTCTCAGACCATGGGAATTTTTCAGGAGACTGTGTGGAATTAAATCTTCAAAGCTTTGATATAGACAGAAATGTTGAGCTTAGATCCATTGCAGAACATGCTATCTTTACACCACTTTTTGGGAGCAGTGGGAATGAGTGTGGCCTGCCAAGAGCAGTGTCCTCTACATAGTGTCTTTTAGGGCATGTTTGTGGAAATACATCTCTTTGCTTTGCCATGTACCTCTGTACACAACGCAGAAAACTGGCGTTAGAGCAGTATGGATCCTCAGGAAAGGTTTAGTAAAGTCTTCGAACTGGCAGTCCAGGATGTTATTATTTCTCAGTACTGATGCTATGGTTTATGCAGTCACTTAGGTGTGCAGTGTTGTCCTCTGATCTGTGCTTGTTTATGGGCTTTCCTTACACATGACTTGTGAGCCGTAGAACTAAATATTTTTGCCCATTTTTCTTGTTGTCCAATTGCTTCTCCCTTATTTGGCTGTCCTTCCAGTGCAGCAGTCACTAAATAAGGACATGTTGACAAGTTGCACATCATTCAGTCCTCTTCTCTAGACTGTTATGAGAGTTTCAACCCTGCGTAATAGTAGCTCTTCCTACAGCTTCGCAATTTACTTAGTAGAGCCTGTTCCTTTCTAGTGGCTGGCACTAATTTCCTTCTGTATTTTTTCCTGTGTTCTGTGGAACAGAAATCTGTATTTTTTCAAATCATAGTTACAGACAGAAAGCCATCTGTGACAGACATTTGGAGAATATGCAATGTATCTTATTGAGCATCTTTTAATAGACTCTGCTTTTTGGGATGGACTAACCTTTCTTTGAAGAGAATAAGAAATTTTTGTGAAATCTTTTTTAGTGAACATTCCCACATTCTCAGCTGTCTACGCTAGATAATACAGTCAGCTGTGAGCTTAGCAATGACATGTATTTTTAAATACAGAAAGGAAAATAGCCTTTCTGTATTCTGATATATTAAAAAGCACATTACAATACTAAATGGAGCATCTCTACTTTTGGTAAAGGAGCTGTGTTGGTACGTCTACTACTACATGGCATGGTGCCATTGGGACATCTGAGGACAGTAACGACAAAGTAATTAATGAGCAGACAGTTGATGTATACCTTAGCTTTGTTTAAGGCTGATTATCTCTGCTGCTGTCTGACTCTGGTTTCTCTCTTGGTGTTCTTCACTTCACCATTGCACTCTTAGCTAGAGAAAAACCAGGCAATTATGCAATTATGAGAACCTGATGCCCACTAATGCTGCTTTACTTTCTCATGGTGTAAGGCAGTCTGAGGCAAAAATGAGAATAGGATCTGGAATGTCATCTCAGATTGCCCAATTATTTAGATATAAATCTTTTGTACATCTCTTCATGAAAGATAGACTCTCCAGTGCCTACAACTCATTTTGAGGTCAAGGAAATGGGGAAAGGGGAGCAATCTGAAATGCTCATCAGTATCTGTGAGATCTCAGGGGTCTGAGGAACTGTTGTAGTGTCAAATTCTTCTTAGCAGTAACAACCACTGTGATTTTTACAGCAAGCAAGCAAGGAAAGGAAAGAACATAATGGGGAGACTGCCATTAAATACACGATCACTCACTGCTGCGCCTTTTCCCTTTCCTCATTTTTTTCTTGTGTTATGTAAGTTTATCTCCCCTGTCATTTAAATTAATGCACATTTACAGTACTTAAGTGTTAATAGGAAAATATATGTTTTAGATCAAAGAGTAGCTAATGAATCAGAAGCACTCATTCAAGAGTTGGTGATTGCAGTTATTTGCTGTTATGTATTGCACTTGCAATCACCAACATACAAAATTATAGTATCACTATCAACTAATTGAAATGCCACATATGGTAGTATTTAATGTGAAAGGGCTGATTTGCTTTAGTCTATGTCTTCCCCTATGATTCATTGTTTTTTTCTCTAGCACATATGAAGGGAGTCCACTGCAAGGACTAGCATTAGTGTCACAAGGACTTGGCAGTTTGACTTGTATAAAGAACACAGGAATGTAAAGGGCTCATAAGACTATTTTCTTAAGGGTTGCAAATGAAAACACAAATTAAATGTTTGGGAGCACTTGTAGAAGACTTACAGTTATCACATAGTTTTAGCCCCAGAAATTAGAAGATAGAGCACTTCATAGATTTCGTAGTCATCCCTAGAGCAAAATAAATTAAGCTAATAATTTAATAACAAAAATTGAGCTAAAAGTAAGCTATTTCAGTCTACTTCAAACTAGCATTGAACTTTTTGTTCTCTTTATCCATGACCTAAGGTAGCAGTCAGTGTATAACCAGTATACATATAATCCATAGAGTCACAGAATCTAGGTTGGAAGGGACCTTTAAGACCATTGAGTCCAATCATAGACCTAACACTGCCAAAACCACCACAAATAAAGAATGATACACTTCTATTTGTAATATAAGGGGATTTTGTCAGGACTGATTTCTAGCAATCTGGAAAGGCTATTTAGTGGTGCATATATTAGAGACATAATCCATGTAATCTAGAATGTGTCAGTTGAAGCCACCCTGCCGGTGCCTACAGAGATTGCATACATATTTATCCACAGATCCCTTTCATCCCTGTGAGGTAGAAGGAGGAAGTATGCTGTCACACCTCTAGACTGAATGTTTTATTACCTTTCTTCCATTGCACCCTGTGGACACTGAAAAACATATTTTTATCAGTAATACAGTTCAAAAAGTGATGGTACTGGTGGGAGCTCCAGTAAAAAAAAGGGATTTCTACCACGTTGTTTTTCTTCAAAACCAATAATACAAAGCACCTCACGTACAGCAGAAATTCCCAATTATTTGTTTCAAGACACTTACTGGGCAAGATGGTAAGATGGTGAAGATTTTCCCAAAAGAGCAGACGCAGATAGATTAGCTAATTTCCACAGTAGGAATATGCTGGAAAAGGTACCGAGAGGGTTTTATTCTTTGTGTGCATATGAAGGACATATATACATCTTTTTCCTGAACCTGAACAAGGCAATATAAAATACGTTTTTGAAATCTAAAAGGAGTAGAAGTAATTATCCAGTCCCTGAGGGCATCAACAAGCCTTAATGCCCTGAACAGCCTCACCTGTGGCCCCCTCACCTCAGTCCATAGGGCCCAGGGCTCTACTTAAGTTCATCTCGAGGCTGCTGGTTATCCTAGCTGTGTGTGGGTTTGGGTCTTCAAAGTACTATTGCTGGTCCCCTGCCTGGCTGTGGATCCTGAAGACCCAAACACTGATTGGCTGATGTCCTGGATTGAGCTTGGACCTACTTTATCACCAAGGCCCTGCCTGGCCGCAGTCTCCAGCCCACCCTGCTCCCTGGCTGGGGTGGTGGGACAGGTTCTGGCTGTGAGACTCACCTACTGTGCCCAGGAGAGGCTCCTTACTCCCCAGGGAGCTGCTGGTCCCTTGCAGTGCCCTAGCAGGTATTGCCAGAAACTGAATCTACCTGTGTTCCTGACTTTAAAAGTAGATTATTGGTTGACTATACCTCATGGGAAATTTTTTCAGTATGAAAGCAATGGAACTAATACTGTTCAAAAGGAACTACGTTGAGATTTCCTCTATTAAGGATGTTAGTGATTACTGGCCTTCCTTATTCCTGTTGGAGATTATATATATATATTTATTTGCAGGAGTAGAGTTTGTGTATTAGTGGCTAGCTTTCAGGAGGGAAAATTTGGGGAGTAACATGTTGTATAACTGTATTTTATTTTCATAAATAACCAATTGACTTGGGAGGTGACTTCCCTTATAACAGTTCAAATATCAATCTATAACTGCCTGGCAGCTGTTGGGGGACTTACACAAAACAAGGTGGTGAACCCAGACAAAAATCATTGTGGTTGGTACCCTAATCTGAGCAAAAACCTAAAACTTTTGATCAACTGCTGCCTCCAGTGGTAGGTTTTGATGGAGTAGCACAATTTGCGAATGTTTCTTCAATAGTGTAGACAATTTTCTGCTTTGAACATGTGAGTACTCTAATTGATTGCAGGGAATTAGCTTTCTATAATGGGGTTTAGCTCCCTTACAAGGTTGTCTTCCCCTTACTGTAACTCTGATGCCCTTATTCAAGCTCTTAATCTCTGCTGGTGCTAGGAAGGAAAAAAAAAGCTTGGATGATATTTGAAACAGGCCAGTTCTTATGTACAAGCTGCTGCTGACTGTGGTTGGCACAAAGGTACACTGAGATCTGGGGGGCCTGTGCTTCATACAGAGGAGGTACAGTGTGCTGTTCCTGCCACAGTGTGGGGGTACAGCTACCGGTCCTGGCTAAGGACTACATCTGCTCTCCAGTAATCCTTCCTTTAATATTTCTCTGCTTTAAAATAATTGAGAATGGTTGCTTTGTGATCATGGTCTGATACAAGATGATGAAACTATTGAGGCTTTTTTATCATATTTTTTTTTTAGAGGGAAATACCATTCTTAAAATCTTAGAAACTAGGAAAACAAGCACAGAACCTTTCCTGTAGTTCACTTGACTAAGACCTATGCCAAAAACCAGTCCAACACCTGTATATGTACTGCAGGCTGTTGAACACAGTTTCTGTTCAGTGCTTGTTTTCATGACTTAGCAGAGCACAGTAAACAATCAACTTCATATGATCTAAATTGATTATTATAAACATGAACTAATTAAAATTTTTAGCAGTCTGTTCCCAGGTGCAAGCAATAAATTACAGCTCTTATTAATTTTTAAAATTTTTTTAATTTACTCATACTGAAAGAACTTTGGAGATTTGTTTTACTGTGCTTTTCAGGGACCTAGAGTTGGTATGAAGGGGTCTGTTTGTGGTCTACAGGTTCCTTTTATTATTTCTGTGGCAGTACTGCTAATGCTTTTCCATTTGCTCTTGTAGGTAACTTGTAGGGTCTAGGATCTGAAATTTGACTCTTCTATGAATTCTGCCAATGCCTGGGAGGAGCTTTACAGAACAGTTTAAAAAAGTAAATAAACTATTATATAAAATAAAGCTCTTAGCTTGGATATGCAAGCGTTCTGTCTTTCTAACTTATTCAGTCTGTGTTCTGGATCCTCATCTCTAGAGAGCTTTTCTCCCTTTTCTCACTGCCTACAGGATGATAAGCCACCTGCCTGACTGGATCAGTGAAATTCACTTAGCTCTCGCTCAGAGGGATCAATACTTGCCAGTAGAGTATGGATTTCATGTGAATGCTGCCAGCTTGATACAGATGCTTTTTTTTTTTTTTTTTTTTTTCCCTTGGGGTACTGCTCCAGGGTAGTTTGCATCATGGGCTCTCTTGCTGTTTATATAAAATAAAAACCTCAATAGTTTTGTATAGCAATAGTATTGTATAACAACAAAACAGGAAAGAAACCCTTAACTCCAAAATGAATGTTTTCCACAAGAAGTATAAAGTTTATCTCTGACCTTTTTCCTACCTTCCCAACTGCCTGTGCCTATTGGTAGCTATTTAACAGAGACCTTGGACTCTAGGGAAAGGTTTGAGACCTGGCTTGATTTGTTACCAAGAAGCAGTGCTGCATTTATAACCAATTTGTGGCCTTTTTGCCTTTTTCATTTAAAAAAAAAAAAAGGCAACAAAATCAATTAAATAAATGTCACTTTATTCTTTATGCTGCAATGCAAAAAACCTCTCAAGGGTTAAGAAGATAATAGCTGTTTATTTCTGGTTTTCCAGTCAATTAAAAACAAAGCAGCTACTACCTAGTGTGACTTCTGTAAAATTCCCCTTATAGGGCCCAATCTCAACTCTTCAAAGGCATCATCCTCATTTTGTGTAGCCTTGTGTGAGGAAGAACAATGCCAGGTACAGCACAGCAGTGGGCCAAGGCACTGAGGGTCTAGTTTGAGGTTTCAAAAATTTCATGTGTGAACTTTGGATGTGTCTTTCCCTGTCTTCTGGGTTCAATCCCGTCAGCTGTGTGACAGTGACACTTTTACATGATAAAAAAAGTTACAGAAGAATTAAATTTTGAAGATCCACTTGACTTTTCACCTACAGATTACTGTTCACTAGCTAAGCACTTCTGTGTGGTTGATGTTTTGTTAATGCAGCATTTCTCATGAATAGTGAGGCACGTCTTTCATTTTTGTTTCTAGAGAAAGTGCTTTTAAAATATCCCTGGAGCACTTAAAAAACGGTATCCAAATTTACTTCATGTTTGTGATGATAGTCCAATAGAGAGCATACTAAAGCTGAGTTTGTAATAATCCTGACTGCACAGGTTTAAATATCTGAGGATCTGAAATAGAAATCTTGGATTATATGAGTGTTTATTTGTGTTCTTTTGTAAATGGTTAATATATTCTACTCTTAAGTGTGAAGCTTGATCTGCATTGTAATTATGGTCATAAATATTAGCTGTGACTATAAGAGTCACTGTCTCATTGACATTGTTAACTAGTCCATGTTTATAGAACACTTGATGCTCTCTGATCCATGCATTGCTAACTAAAGATATTGATGATCCAAAAAAAAAAAAAAAAATCATTCTCAGTTACACTGTGGAATGTGTCACTGTATTACACTGTTCGTAATGACAAGGGAAAATAATTCCAGCAGGAAAAAAAAGTCTGTGTACGCAGTTCAGGAGACTGAGGTCCTGAGCTTGCTGGCCTCCTGTCCTGTGAGGGCCCTGGCACTCCTCACAGGCAAGTATGGCAGAGATGAGACAGAATTCACATTTGATGAGATTTTGGCTCCTGCAATGTAGTGAATGGGGCAAAGGCTTAATAGAGCATTTCTAAAATCAGTTCCCTGAAGTCTTGAAATATGTGAGCATTTTGAGAGCTGGAAGCTCTTAACTAGTTCACTTGTTCCTGTGTGAACTGCAGGTCATCTCGGATATAGAGTGCAGCCTTGTTATCTGGTGGAATGGGCTCTGTGTAAGTGAGTGAGGAGCATCAGACTTCCACAGAGAAGGGAAGGAGATAGTACAGCACTAGGTCACCCAGCCTGCTGGGAGCTAGAGGGGGAAACGGCTTGACAGGATTTGGTGCAACAAGACGGAAAGGCCACTTTAAGAAGTCAGCGGTATAATACTTGCTCTGTCACAAAAGCAAAACTTTACTTTCAGATCTAAATTTCACATGCATTTGGTGGAAGACTTGGTGTGTTTGCTTCTGTATCATAATGTGCTGCAGCAACGTGTCCATAATGAGGCCTACACACCTTGACCTTGGGGCAGGGCTTCCAAGGTTTCTTTTAATAATCTTAAATTATTATTACTTTAATATACGGTGGATTGATATGTGCCCTATAAAGAGATCTTTGCACGTGCCTTTGAACTGCAGCTGTCTCTGCAATAAAGCACAATTTCTTAAATGCCAAAAGTACAGTAGAATAATTAAAGTAGCAGTCTTAGTATCAGTTCAACTTGGACTGCATGAGGAGTTCCAAGCACAAAAAAACTTGACTGATTTTCAGAGGTGAAGTATCTTTTGCTGGGGCCGGCGGAGGGGGGAAGATCTGTTGTGTTTAGATTGGATTTTAATTTAATATTAGAAAGGTACTTGAAAAAGCTGACAATTTTTAAGAATCTAAAGGATGTGAAGAACCAATTTAGCTTATAAAAGATTAAAAGAAACAGGATACCTCCATAAGAAAGGTAATGATTAAAAACTTCCTAGAATACCTTCAAAAACTCCAGCTGTGTGCTTTACTACTTCTTGGCTTCAGGAAACTTGGAGAACTAGGTTAGGATTTCTTTAGGCCTAGGATTTAGAATACTTCTGTGTAGATTAATACTGACAATTACATATGATAAAGTGAACCATAAAGAAAGTGTTATTGCTCTCTGAAATTATTTCAAAATCCAGTTGTTGTTCTAAAGTTTAGAGCTGGCAGCACAACTACTTCATGGGATAGAAACAGAATTGCAGCCTTTAAACTGCATTTTATCTGAATTACCAGTAAAAATCCATTTTTTCTGGTAGACTGGTATCTGGCAAAGCAAAAGATCTGGTTTTCATGGCCATCTCTATACTTGATATGTAAATAGTTTATTAAATAATATGATTTTAATCAGGACTCTGTGGCCAGGACAAGTGGAGTTTTGAAGCACCAGAGCAACTGGTTACATTGAAGCTTGTTCCCTCGAGTACAATATATGGGATAACTTGTTCCATATTTAGATGGAGCCTACCTGCGCTGTAGGTACCCGTACCTGAGCTGCTAGTTACTCTCTTTATAGGCAAGTTATTGTTCTCTTTCTTCTCAAGTAAAGTTAATCTCTCTAAAACTTCTCTCTTGCAATGAAGTTAGTTATGTTTTTGAAGTGCTTATTTTTTCTTCATGGCCCATAGGCTGATTCTCTCCTACTTTAGGTGTGGGGTTTTGAGATCTGGCATTCAGGGAGATGCAATTCCACCCATCTTGTCCCTCCTATTCTGTGCAAAGGATATGGACAGCCTGCTAATTTAAGTGTGCTGGATGTTTCAAAATACACTCCTTTGCTACCACAATTACCGCTTAACATAAAAACAAATGCACTTGGTCCCCTGTGTTGCTATGGAACTGTTCAACAGCAATATTTCAGCTGGACGTTGAGCCTTAGAATGAAAATGTAAATTATCTCAGCAGTTTAATAGGTGTTGTTTTCTGCAGGTGTTGTTGGCTGCTGGGTTATTAGGTGTTCATTGGTCTAACTTGTTAATTGTCTTTTTATGTTGTATCTTTAGCTTGGCAGTAGAAGTGCTTCTGGACCACAGGTATAAAGCAGGACTGCCTGAGCCTGATGGATGAGCTCAGGAATGGCTTGCCACCCATGAAACATAGGACTAGGGGTAATTTGTGGAAGCAGGACAATAACAAACATTCAAGGCTTGCATCAGGAGGCAAAGAGGCAAAATAGGGTAGGAAGGGAGGATTCAGAATGCCTGACCTGATGTCATAACGTGTGATTTTAAAATACAATTGCAAATACAACTGCCACATCAAAGTATAAGATTTCTCACTGTGTGGGAGGTTTCCATGTTGTGTTGAAACTCTACTTCAGCTGCATGAAATTATACCCTGGGTACTGTGTGTGTGTGGGGTTCCCTAGGTTGTGTTGATGGGACTGATATGAGATGGAGGTGTATGCTGATGTAAATATATATTAATTTCTGGGAGTCATAATCCAGTTTGTGAGCTGCAGGACTAGGGCTTTGGAATGGCTTGATGCTAATACAGGAGAAAGACAAATCATGATTCAGCTCTAATATATGCTAGTTTTACATTAGTAAGTCAGCTGACAGCAGTAAAATTAGTCCTGAATTTTTGTGATGTAAGATCTGAACTAAGACCAGTTTGTGTGCTTGAAATTTGGGTTTCCATACGCCATTAATTTGTATCACAAAGACTACATTATTCAGGCATGAGTTGTTTCATATTTAATATCATATTACATATGTCCCTTGATGAACAAAGGACTGTAATGTAATTGGGTTCAACCGTCAGGTTAAACCCTCAAGAGAACAGAGTTCAAGCTGTTAATAAATTGCTGCAGAATCCTGACATAAAATTGAAGGTTGGGAATTCCATCTGTTGTTTTAATAGAGATAGAGAATGATTACTTAAATATTTTAGAAAGGCTTGGCCGAGTAATAACCAAAGAGATGTGGTAGGACAGTATTTACAAGCCTCTGAGCTACTGACTCACTGTGATGGCAGGGTAAGACAAACAATTGGGAACTAATAAAAAAAAAAACCCTTACATTTTTTAGTCTACTTTCAAGCTTCCCTAAAAATTTTTTATCATGGCATAAGACATACAAAATATGACATTGACGTGGCCTCAACTTCATTTATGGAGGCATTATTTCTATAATATTGCAAGGTCCAACTTTGAGCTAAGCGCCTCTAGTTTGATACATCTTGCTTGGAAGAGTTATTCAACAGTTTTACTTGATGGTGTTGGAGTCACTGGAGATGGAATGAAGAAAAATGTTGACTGGCTTCTTTCAAGCCGGTTGGTAGGAGCTGAATGGAGAAGGGAGGGATAATTAGGTGAGCAAGCTTGTGGAATAAGAGAAAAGAAAATACTATTCATTAGAGGATGTAATTTGGGCATTTTTCTTGTTCTCAGAATGAACTAAATATTAAATTTGTGCTCAATTCAGTTCTTCAAAGGAGTATAGAATTGCTTAGATATGCAATACAGAAACTAGAGGTGCTGCATATAGAGTTGTAGATTGGGTGAGGATTCGGAGGCGGATGGTGTTCTTTTCCCAAAGACTTTTCTTTGTAAGATGCTGTCACTGAAGTGATCAGAGTGTTCTGCTGAGGTGGTGGTGAATGCTGACCACCTTTGCTCCCATTAAGCTCTTCCTTTTGGTGACAGCACCAGCTGCTCAGCAGTGTAGCCTGGAAACTGAAGGAATATTGTCTATGACGGTCAAAAGCAGTTTACTTTTTTTGGCCATAATCAGAGTGCCTTTGCTTACTTCTGGATTAAAACTCAGGAAGGCAGCAGAGGATATTGCCCATCAAGACTTTGAATGCTAGCTTCATTATTAAATATAAGCCTGCTTCCTAGGTGAGAGGGTGTCAAGATTTCTTTCAATTAAAATAAAACTCATGTTTCTGTGCCAGGGTGTACAACATTTTTGCATAACAGAAGGCTTCTTTGTTGAAATATATTCAAAGACTTAACAGTGTGGGGTTTAAAAATATATCATATTGAATTTTTTAAAACCATCACATTTTTGTAACTGGGTCATCTATCCATTAATTCATATCTCTTATTGCTGAGGGATATTAATATAGATTTTTTTTCATAGCATTAATCTCCTGTAATATGAATCTTTTTCCTTCTAAAATAAAACCCATTAAGCATTTGTTGGTTTGTACAAAAATATAATAATCTGATAGCCTGATTAGATGTTATTTAATCTGATAATGGTGTACCAGTGGCACAGGGGAAGACTGTTAAATAAATATGGAAGAATTGCTCTATTAAATAATAATTAATTTATCCTCTTGAATCTATCCTTGAACAGATCTCCCACTTCCTTGGCAGCATTTTTAGGAACAGATTAATAAAATCTGGGGAATAATTTACATATGCAAATTATACATGCAATTACTTTTTTTGTAGTCACAGCAGACGTAGGTGACGATACAACTGCCTTCAAGTTTTTGCCAAAATGTAAATGTATCCTGTTGCATTCAGTAAGTTAACGTATGTGTCTTCATCTCTTCATGTCCAGAGGGAATGAGCAAGAAATTCAGGAGAGAAGAAATTTGCTGTTGGGAGCAGTGGTCCTTATACAGACTCCCCTCACCTTGGCTGGTCAGACTGTGAGCACAGGACCTTTCTCCCTCACATGCTTGTGGAGGTGCTGGTACACCCAGAGTCCAATTCTGAGTGCTGTGAGGCTGGAAACATGGAGCAAGAAGAAATAAATACAAACCTGCCATCAGTCCTGGCCATGTGCTGGCTTAGGAAGGGGAAATCTGGGGAAGAGATGGAAAATATTGTGGGCTGTTGTGACACAGGGCTGGCACGGGTGCCATGTACAGTGGGGGGACATCCATCTGCAGCAGCACCAGGGAGGATTTCAAGAAGAAGTGTTGCAGCTTTTTTTGCCATGCTGGAGAAGTGATCCTAAAACAGGAGCTCTGAGAGGTGTCAGGGCAATTTTGGGTTACATCTGTAACTTGCAGTCCTTGCAGAGAGAAGTTCCTGCTGTGGAGGAGTTGGTTGGAATTAGTATTGGTCACCACAGGTAGGACTATTCCTGTGCTAAAAGTGTTGGTGAATTTTGTTCACATGGCTACAGAAGACCAAGCCTGTGTGTCTAGATGCATTTCCCTACCTTCGTGGGGTCCTTTGCTGGGACCAGCAATGCACAGAACTGCAGTGTGTGTATCCTGTGCTACCTCTGCAGTAAATTGAATTTGCTTCAGTGGAGTTGCTCCAATTTATGCCTGAACAGAATTAGGCCTTCTACATGGTTTGGATTCAAATTATTGCTTGTCACAGCCACTGTGCAAAGTCATCTGATGTTAATTCATTGGAGTACTGTGGGTTGTCTGTGCTCTCATCATGTCTTTTACTGTCAAAGAAATATCCCAAACTGAAATGGATCCAGAGCTCATGCACAGCAGCTCTAGTCTCCTTTTCTGCAACTCAGAGGGAAGGAAAAATCTTGTGTAGTACATACAGTGACCAGAAACTAGGTTGTAAATGGGGTACGAACTATCAGAATGTTAAAATAATTCTGTGCCAAAGAAATATCTTACAGTGCTCCTTGTAAGGATTATGCATGCAACCAGTTAGCAGGAATTACTGGGGTTTAGGCAGCTGGAAAGCATTCGTATATATTAAATGCTTTCAATTTATTATTAAGTGCAGCCTGTCTGTAAATATTTTTTCCTACCTTGCTTCCTGCAGCATTGTTATGTTTTACACTATGCTATGGACTCTTCTTGCTCTGCCTGGCTTGCCTTTTTTTTTTTTTTTTCTTTCCAGTCACTTGTGGGTGAGTGAAAGTCTTGGAAAATGATAATAGACTGATTTGTTTTACAAATTTGGAAGAGCTCTCTATAGAAGGCAAGAAGGGACGTGGAATAGATTTAGAGTTCAAGGATTGTAGATCCTGTGTATGACCCCTGAATACATATGTGGATCTCATTCAGTATGAGAAAAAAATTTGATTTTATGATTTATTATATACTATAAAAAGTTTTTCTAAAAATTGAAGAATAACTCAATTTCTTCTTCTTCATTTCAGAGGGCTTAATACCAAATAGTTATATAGATGTAGCAGTTATAAGCTCATGCTTTTAAAAGTTTAACAATTCAAGAGAATTTTCGTATGTGAGTCTTTTCAGACCTTGCTTCTGTTTGCATTATCATTCGCATGCCCCTGGCATGCTTTAAGGGACAGTTGCTTGAATCCCATAAGAACAGCATCATTTTAAATGGCAAAAGACATGTCAAAAAATATATTTTCTTATTTCATAATGGAATAATTTGTCTGATTTGTGCAGGAATGAAAAATGTATTTACTAGAGCACATTTCTAGCTAATGGAAAAAAGATTTTTGTATTATCTTGGTAAAAATGTATGTTTTTCTGATGCAACAATCTGCCATGGACAAGAAAATGTGGACCGGCTTTCTTGTGTCCTTTTTGCCCTTTATTGCAGCAATAGGGTCTTGTGCCACTAGTCTAGACTAGTGATGAATTGCATGGCCTTTGGAAAGTAATTAAAAAAAAAATAAAAATCTTTGTCTCTGAAAATGATCTGCATGCCAGGAATTGGAGATTTATGGAGGCTGATCAGCTTTTGTAAAGAGCTTTCAGGTTCCTCAGTATAGCTCACTGATCCTAGCATTCAGCAAACAGCTCACAAAATCTAGGGTGTGATAATTTAGAAATGATGCTCTAAAACCACAAACTTGAACATTGTCGTTACATGCGATGTGGAGAAAACAACAATGGGATCATTCATGGGTTGAACCTCTATCTACTGAATTTAAAACTTCTTTTAAAGATGTATTGGCTGGTAGATCCTTGTATGTCTAAAGAAAGTGCTAGTGAATAAGATCTTGTATTTTTGGGCGTTAATGCTTATTTACAGTGTGTCTTAGTCCTTATCCCATTGACTTGCACAAGCCATTCTGTCTGTCATGGATCTCTGGGATTTCATGGAGCAGTTAGTCATCCAGAACTAACAGGCTCTGGTTTGCTTTAGACTGAGGTAATAGTGCTGTGGTTGGATGTATCAGTTTCTTGAATCCCCACTGAAGTGCAGACAGAAGTATTGCCACTGATGGAAAAAGTGAATCAAGAAGCTAAGCTCCATTTAATTTTTTTCAGGCCTCTGTAGATGTTTGCTTTCTTCAATAAGCTCTGAGCTTCAACAACTTTTTGAAATTATTGAACATTTCAAGATTCAGAATATTTTGACTAGTGAGTCATTCAAGAGTTGCAGCTGGAGTTGAGCTGGAGACTCATCATCCCAGGAATGATCAAAGATAGGGTAACTTTTGCTGCTGTACAAAAAAACAAAAACCCAAACCTTGGCCTAGGTGATCTCCCCATAAGGATGATGATCAAGGAAATGAGTGCTTTCAAAAGTACCCACCCCACTGTTTCTGTGCTTTCTAGAAGTGCTGAGCAATTACCTGTATGTGCAGGCAGCCAAGCCCCTTGAAAAACCAAACTCTGCATGCCTGTCTGTGCTTCATTCTCCATCTGTGCAGTGAAAATAACCTAGTATTGTCAAATAACTAAAAGCTTGATGAAATCTGTTCAGCAGGCCTGGCAGTGATGAGCTCTTAATTTTTTTAAAGCATCTAAACTAACTTTAAACTATCAGGTGGAGGAAGGCTGTTCCTCAAGAGATGAGAGAGAACAGGGAGCTATGCTTTCTAGGTAGGTATTATAGGGCTGTGGTGGGTTTGGTCAGGAGAAGTAAATAAGGTTTAGACACCAGTATTCATTTAAAAGGTGACGTTCCCATACCATCTGGGATTAATACATGCTACAAAATGATTCATAAAACTGCATGGAAATGATGTATGTTTATCCAATACCTTTGGCTCTCAGCACTATTCATAAAAATGTATTCCTTTGAAATAGAGACTTGACAGTGTATGGGGCTCCCTGCTTCTTGTTAGCATCTCATCTAAGCTAGCAGTGGACAGGGAACCTTTGCTTTTCTCCTGTGTCTCTGGGGAAGGGCAGATCAGTCTACCTCCTCATTATCCTGCCTAACAGTGGTCCCATCTATAAAGTTATAAACAATGGTGATTTTTCCTTCTAAAAATGATCTTGAATAAGTTGATGATCAACTACGCCAAAAAGTTCAGTACTTACTATATAAAATTTAAAGCACCAGGACTAGATTTCTCCCCGGACTATTGGTAGGCCCTTCAAAACTACAACAAATGTTACTGAAACAAGCAACCCCAAAACAAAAGCCAACATTTTAAGGCAAAACAAGCCCTGGGCAAAACTAAGTAGAGGCTCAGCATTCATTATACATTACAGAATGCTTATTCCTATAGCTGCAGGTGATCTAGATACTCCATAGCAACAACCTTGAAGCATTTTTATTAAATATTGTACCATTAAAAAGTAATAGTTGCAGGGACTCTTCAAACACAATATTAATATTTGACAGACTACTAGAATTTTGGAAACTGAACTTCATTTTTATAGTTCCTCTCATGACAAAGATTTTTAGCAGAAAACTTTTACTCTAAAAAAAGACCCCACCACTTCCCAAGTGAAGGAGTGGGTTTTCTTACAATGCTTTTCCACGCAAGTCTGATGCCAGATCGAGCAGTTACTACAGCCAGCTCTGAGCAGGGGCAGCCAAACTGTTAGTGGTGGGGGGAAGTGGCTGCACAGACTGTTGGTGCCCTCAGGCCCTGATAAGAAAACTGAATGCAAACTTAGCAAAACTTGCCTGAATTAAGACATTACATGGAAATCCCTATTTAAATCAGCAACTTGATGATAGAGTATTTTGGAAAAGTCTCTAATCATCTTACCGCCAAATTAAAAATTACTTTATAGGACCAGTTACATTTATAATGTAAGTTAAGTGGTATTGAACACCGATTATTGCTAGCCTTAGTAAGGCAGAAGTGGGAGGTTAGTCTAACGCTCACATTCAAGATCCAAAGATCCAAAGTCACACACAGTCTGACATGACAGTTTTCTGGTACCCAGTGACAATCCAGAAACTGCCCTCGGGGTAGCTCTGTGATACTGAACGGTTTGGTCAGTCATCTGGGATGTAGGAAACTGACTGCGACATTTCTGCAGTGGAACGAAAAAGAATGGAGAAACTTCAAAACCTTACATGAAATAGTTATTTTCTGCTTTGCTATGTTATCCGCTAAACTTGTCCTCCTTCATTTGGAAAGCTTGGATTGCTCTGCAGCTGGGGTTTGAACTGAACCTGGCACGGGTCCATGCTGGAAGAAGAGCACTGTATCCACCCTGGTAGCTGTGACAAGCACTCTTCCTTGTGAATTAATCTAGACTCAGGAGACTAATTTGGAGTCTCGGTGCAAGTAATTCTGCATATGCAGAACAGCAATGTTGTGGGCGGCTTGTTGCATTAGGACATGTTTGGTTTTAGTATATGTAAAGTAATGCTGAAGCAAGCAAAATTATCTCCAGGGCCAGAAATAAGATCCTGGTGCTGGGCTGTAAGATGACATCGTGTAACAGTGATATTGGTGAGGGGATGAGAATTTTTTCTCCCCAAAAGCTAGAGTGTTTGGGAGCAACTGCTGTGGAGCTGTATTACTTCTGAAAGTGCTGGGAGCTTGAATCCTCAGAGGTGGTGGCCCTGGCCATGGGGGTTGCCTCTGGCTTACTCTGAAGAGAAGCTGCTCTGGTGAGTGAGGAAAAACTCACATTTGGAGATGGTTTCTGTGACAGAGGAAATGGGACCACCTTTCTTTCTGACTTTACTGCTCTGTTCACTTCAGTTCTCATCCTATTTCCGTTAATGTGCTGGGCAGCTGGGTGTAGATGCAAGTACAGACTTTAGGTGTATTGAATACGTAGAGAACAGTGCAGCAACAGCTGTGGCAAGCAATGCCCAGAGCCCAGGCCACCAAACAGTGATCTGGGGCATCTGCTTGGTGCCTCCCTCAAGTACCAGCACTGTGCTGCTGCAGCACTCTGGTATTGGCAACAAATGGCCCTTTTCATTGACGAGGGGCTGATGCTTCCAGAAAGGCATGCCTGGCCTGGGGGTGACTGACGTGACCCAGCATAGCTCTGAAAGGGGATGTTTGTGCCAGTATCTGATTCCTCTCCTCAGTGCATGCCTGCTTGCTTGAGAGCAGATGCTTCCCTGTGCTCGTACACCCTGCTTGGGAAACGAATTTAGTGTCTGAGTGGTGAAAGTAAACATCTGAGCATTGAGATGAGACTGGCTGTAGCTTTTCCTCAAAGTGAGCACACCACATGGGCTCAACAGCTAAAAAGATGGTTTTAGTAGAACACAATATAAGATGCTTTTTAAACAGGAGTTCAACTGCTGCATCAGACAAATCATAACCTAAATATTTTATAAAGAACTTTCTATCTACTGTTCCCTTACTCTCGGCCTGCAGTTCTGAATTATTGTCCCATCTAGCTTCTCTGGAAAACTCTCCTTCACCTTGGAGGTGGAGTTGCTGGAGTGGCCTGTAGCCAGAGGTGATCCTGCTCTTCCTCTGCCTGCTCTGGAAATTGCCTCACCATCTGTGGGGCTGGTTCAGAGCACTGAACTGGCAGAAAACTAACTCAGGAAATTTTTTAAAGCTTCTTCCAGATGAGCATGTTCATTTACTGCTAGGAAAGGTGTAATTTCCCTGTCCCTTGGGAGGGTGTTTCCTGACCAGGGTGCCGGTGCCAGCACAAGGTGAATGGACAACTTTCCTTCCTATTGCCTGTCTGTGGTCTTAGAAAAAAACCATAACATATGATATGGACGATGAGCAAACGAAGTCACGATGTGTTGAGCTTTTTCCTGACTTTAGATCCAGACTGTCAAACATCCAGGATTTTGAAAGCTTTGTTGCAGTTTTCTCCTCTATCCTAAATGGAAAAGATTATTTGGAGAATATGCCAAGATTCATCAACATCATCCTTTTCCAAAACAAGATGGGAGTCCTTACTGTAGCAGTGTATAAGGAGGCTGGATTGTGATGTATGCATTAGTGTAATAAAAAAAGACCTTGAGAATGAGAGATGAGATCTGGGCCTTTTTTAAAATCAGTGGAAAAATCTGCTGAATGTATTGCAGATCTTTCAACATATAAACTAAAGATGTCCACTAAACCACGAGGCTGTTGATACCTTGATTCCATATGAATTAACAGCAATTTGCCAGTGCAAGCTTCTAATTTCTGTTTGCTGGTGGCCTGGAGAAATGCCAAGCTGCATATGCTAGGTATGTGCCTTTTATTCTCTTAACTGATGAGAATGAAAATGCTGGATTCTGCTTTCTCTGGCCAATAATAAAAGGAAGTGGTGACTCAGCCAGGGGAATTCTAAAAAGACAGTAGATCAAGACTTAAAGAGAAAGATTAAGAGTGTGTAGCTGTCAAATGATGAAATCTGTATCTCTTAGTCATTATAAACCCCACTGCTCTTAGAAACCAACATTTTTCCCAACCCAAGGTCAGTGGAGAGTCTGTCCCTTGCTCTTCTGTTAGACCATGGGATAAGACATGCTTATCCACATGAGGTTTGTGTGTACTCACCTATGTTGCATTTTGATGCCATCTAGAAAACGTGATGGTGGTTTGTGGTGTTTTTGATCTTAAAATCTAAATCTGCACTTGCTCAATTGGATGGGCTGGCATTCTGCAGAATCACAGATACTTTAGTTTCAGCTTCATGGAGCCTGGAGTGACAATGCAAATGCAAATACCTTTTGCAGGATTTGAAATGTTGATTACATTGGTATTATATAGGACATTGGGGACATAAGAATCATTTGGCATTGACTTCATACTGGCATATTTATATCCACATTTTTCTATTTATGATTGTTTAGGAATAGGATCAGGAAATGGATATTGAAACATTGGTTGCCAAAAGTGAAGATGAGTGAAACAGATGACGTGATTCTTTAGAGTAATTTTGTACAATCAGGGAAAGAAAGGAGTAAAGGAGAAAAACAGTTTACATGTCAGTTCTGTGAACTTCAGGATAGAAAGGCCAGAAAATAGTGAGAAACAGTCAGCAGCATTACTTTATTGTGAGAAGTGATGATGATAAACTTGGCTACAAAGACGATGAGAAATTCTGTGGTGTAAAAGATCACAGTCCAGAGTTACCAGGTTCACTGGACTGAAATCAGAACTGAAACTGGATGCCAGCAGAATCAGACACTTTGGCTCCACAGAAGAAAACTGGGCAAGAATAAAGATTTTTTCATCCAAATGCCATGGCTCCAGTCCCTGGCTCTAGGAAAAACATGCACAGAGCTTGGTTATTGTTTTCCCTGAAGATGTATTGTACAATTTGGTAAAGCACAAGAAATTGCATTTACTTATTAGGGTATTTAGAATAGGACAGCGCAATAGGCTAAAGATAGGAGCATGGGCTATAGGTCTGGAATGACCTTTTCAGTCACTGTTTGCTGCCCTAACCCAAGTGGCTACACAGCCATTATCCTTCCAAAATTACTGTAAAACTGGTTAGGTTTTTGCTGGCTGTGCCCCTCTTAGTAGACTGTTTCAAAACTTTTCTGATAAGAAACCTTATTTCCACTTTAAACCTCCATGAAGAATTGATTTGGGGTTTTTTTTATTATTATTATTTTTTTTATTTGTGTTCTTCTTTCTACTATAAATAACTCTCCTGCTGTGACACTTTTTATCCACTTCTACGTCAGACTTAGAAGTTTGTATTGGCTTCTGTGCTTACTCCAAAATTTCTTTTGGAAATGGTTATCACCTGGCTACTTCTGTGGTCCTTTTCCTATGATTTTCCCCACTTACCAGTTTCAGGTAGCTTTAGCACATTTCATTTAAGGAAATTCCAAGGCTCTTTCATGTTCATATTCGTGACTTCTTCAGGAAACTTTACTTCACTCAGTTTCCCTTCCTTAAAATTTGCCCTTTAAAAAAAAAAAAAAAATCAGGGTCAGATTAACATTTGGTTTTTTTTTTTTTCCATTTAACTATACTGGAATCAACTTCTGATCCCTCAATTCAAATTTATTTTGCATGTGCAACTCTTCTATAATATAATTTCTACAATAAAGTCTAAAATAGTCTTGTTTGTTGGTTCAATAATTATTTCATAAAGAAAACTGTCAGCTGTCATGATCAGGAATAATTTTGACAAATCGTTAGTAGAAAATGCTGGTTCATGTAAGCAAAATTAAAATTGCTTATTATAGAATTCCTGTTAGTATTTAGCTTTTAATAAGAGAGTGGGTTTCAACAGTACGTTATTGGGGTGGCCTCTCTAGACCCTCTCTTCTCATGCTTTTTCCATATTATTTTTTAAGAAACCCTTCTTTTTAACTATACTATCCTTGCTTATTTTATTATAGTTTATTAAATCATTGATAAATAATTCTGCAACACTTTGCAACATTTTTATTTCTTAAACACCAGCTGTAGGTGCCTGGGTTGGGGTTAGGGTGACATGTTACCTAGGTTTTAAGTACCTGTATAATACCTGAGTTCAATCACACATTAGCAAGTTTATCTCAATCTTTCTGTTCAAATTTCTTGTATTATATAAATAATAGTGAAGGTAGGCATCTATTTTAAACTGCTCAGAAACGTATATAAAACTTAGATGTTTAATATCTGTTGAGCAGTTAAGCCTCTTTGCTGTGATTCCGGGACGTTGTATGCTCATGTGGGTAAGTCAAATGCATCGTCTCACCGAGTGTAAAGTGCCTATGTATGTGCAAGAAGTCATCTATGCAAGTGAAGCAGTTAGATCAGGCCTCCAGCTGGCACTATTAATCTGGTGGCCTTAAAATGAAAAAGTATATCTGTGATAAATATTTTATAATACTGGCCTTGTGGAAAAGCTTATTAAACAACTAAGAGACTGCAGAAGGATGGTTTGTTACTAAGTTCTGCTGAGTTGGAAGAAGCTGTTTTTTCAGACAAAATAAGCTATCATTGATGATAATGTTTGACACTGGGGCAGAAATGGCACTGACATGGTCTGTGGTTGCCAACACCTTGCTCAGTCCTATGCAGTGGATTGTTTAATCTTCCAGATTTTATTTTTTTGGTCAGGAAATAGAAAATAATATTGAGCTTTCTCATAAAGGTAGCATGTTTGGATTAGTTTCTGTAGGCTGCTGAATTCAGCAGATGAGGAACTTCATAAATCAGACAATCGAGATGTGAATTGCAATCTGGACTCCTCCTTTGGGACTCCTTTGGAAGGCAAGTACATTGAGACATTTTCTCTTGGATTATTGTACCAAAAAACTGCTGCACAGATATTAGCTCATTGAACTTTTTTAGCATTTTCAATATGTTCTGTCTCTTACAGAGCCTATTATTCCTGACAAGATGATCAGAAAGTTGGGGTTTTAAGTGTAGACTGTTTGTTCTTTGTCATGGTTGTTCAGGGCTAGTCCTGGTTTCTTAACGTGCTTATGTACCTAAAGACCAGCTGCAGGTCGAAAGGGGAGCTGCCGTGCAGTGGTAGAAATCTCTTGGAAAATGTCTGATATATTAGTTTATACCAAACCATGAGGCCTATTACTCATGCTGTTCCTGGTCTTCATCATCGTGGCTGTCAGCTTGATATCCTTTCTAATCAGCCAGGTAGAAAGGGTTTAAAGCCTCAGGCATACGTACAAAGCGGAGAAAAAAAACACTCCAAGGCTGCCTGGCAAATGTTGCCTTCTCTGTCAGTGGGGAGCAAGAGAGGGGGATAGAGATCATTTTGAGGTTTTCTACTTTGCTTTTTNGCATAGCCTTTGCCTATGTTCCATTTAGCTTAATAAAGCTCTGCAAACCTGTAATGTAGCTCCTTATCCTAAACTGTAAGAGGGAACTGAGATAGCCCTAAGCTTGCCCCTGGGGACTGTTTATGTCTGACTGTTATCACACGGGTTCACTTCTCAGAAACAGTTTTTAATAAGTGTGACTAATTAAAGCCAATCTAAACCAGTAGATTCTTTTTAGCAAGTTTTGCCAACCACAAGAATCCTCAAGCCACCCCAAAAGCACATGAAGTGCTTTGGAAGAGGAAAAAATTGAGTTGCTAAAGGTAAGACTTTAGAAGTACAGTTATTTAGATAAATAGGAGTACTGGAAATATTCCTGAAAATACTTATGCATATACTTAACCTTAAGCATAGACATAATTGCATCAATTTCAGTAAGGCTATATATATTTCTAAAGTGAACCACCTGTGTGTTTGAGAAGACCAAGCTATTAAGCTTCTCTGCATGTAGAATTTTATCCTGTGACTAAGTCTTTGTGTATCTTGCTGTAAATTTACCCTGAAGCTTGCCATAAAGTCAATGCTTTTAAAGAGTACATTTGAAGAGCTCCAGTAGAGTCTCAAGGCAGTTATAATAGTGTGTATTTGATTTACGGCATGCCATTGAATTAGAAGGGTATTTGAAAGGGGATTTATGTTAAAATAATGTAGACAGTGATTTAGAGCATGGATTGTGGCCATAAGTATGGGCAAACCAGAAGAGTTTATTGCAGCAAACAGCTCATTGCCTTCTGCGGAAAAAACACAGAAGTAGAAAATTTGGAGATTGTCATCCTGGCTAAGTATATCTGTCAACTAAAAATACTGGTCAACACATGGCTTTTCAAAGTAAAGATGACTTTCAACAACATTTTGTGTAACCAGCACTGGATAGAATCATCAATGAGCTGGAACAGCAATTTGGAAAGGAGAACCATGAAATCAATAAACCAGCTGGGACAACGAGTCCAAGAAATACACATTTCTTGGAAAATGACAGAGCATTCTGGCAGTAAGTACTATACATGAGAGTAGATCTGAGAATTTTGCCAAATTCTTCAACAATACTGTGATGGCTCCCGAATAGACACATGCCTTGACCCGCTTAGTAAACATTTGGGCTTTGTACAAAAATGCAGATATGAAATCTTATAATAATTCTAAAGCTTTTTTTATAACTCTCTAGATCACTCTCAGTATTGTTTTCATAATTTCTTATTCGAAGCTTAAATTGCAATGCCAAAACATCAGCTGGCATATGTTACCTGACTTTTGTGAAGATGGGCTGATGTTAATAATCTGGGGCATAACCTGTCTCCTTCAACATGTCTATTTCCTGCCTTTAAGCACGATCTGTTATTTTGCATTTAATTGGGTTTTAAAAAAAAAAAACTTGAGGCTCTGAAAAATGGAAACAGGTTATCGGCATAATATTGAACTTTACAAATGAATGTTAAAAAATGTTTATGTATGCAAACTGAAAACTATGAGATAAAACAAACAAACAAACTTGTGTTGGGAGAGACACAAAAACCACAGTGACTTATTTGGTAACAAAGTGCATCTGAGCACAAAATGAGTTTCCTGCTGCTGCACAAAGGAGCAGTCTTCTGTGCCTGAAGGTGCAATAGACAGAAACGGTGTAACTTTAAAACTTTTTGGTTTGGATTACTCTATATAATTGTTACAAAGAACTGATGTGGGGGTTGCTAAACTTATTGATTGACTTAGTAGTTTTGAGGGCTTTTTTCTAATACTGACACTTGGAAAACAAATCAGCAATGATCCCCGATGTGAACTTGTGATTCCCCACTGGCAGAATCTGATCAGACAGTTTCATCGATGAAAAAGGTCATAGACTCATTCTTACAGCCTGAAGTCCCAGTATAAAACCTTCCTGGATTCACTGGGAAAGGCAGCACCCCTTTCTGGAACAGCAGCCTCATGAGTGAAGTTACTCACTCCCTGGGACTGTAAGGGTACAGTGGATAAAAACTGATATGGGATGAATGCCGAGGACAGAAAGGTCTGTGCAGTGTAATGATGCATGAAATATTAAGAGGGCGGTGTTTGGCAGCTTCATTAGGAGGCCAGGGGAAGCTTCTGCACACCAAGAAAGGATGAAGGCAACTGTGTCTTGGAAACTTGACAAAGAGACCTTTGTGTTCTCCTCTCTTGCTTAGTTTAGCATCGTCACACTCCTCTCTCTTCCCGGAAAATGCTCTCATACACAGCAGAGGGCCCTCTGTTTCTGTTTGGGTGGATGTACAGGTCTCCTTCAGTCCCTCACCCCTGACACACTGAATCAGTCTCCTGATGGATCCACGTGGATTCACACAAACTATGGGAGTGGATGGAGGGAGCTCTCCTGGTCTTGTTTCAGCAGCCTGTACGTTCAGCCAGACGCTTCAAGATCAATTATTCTCAAATTTGGGTTTATATACAATCTGGGAATGAAAGATTTGGAAAGATTTTTTTTTTAATGGGAAAACATTACTTTGTCCCAGTGCTTGAGGCTTGATCTGATATCTGTGCCTCAGTGCAACACAGAGAGTTGATGTCAGGAGCACAGAAGATGTTTATAAGTAAATGGCAGCAAAACTGCACAGAGCGCTGGAAACTGAAGACAAGGAACTACCTGCAAAAAGAAAGAATTTGACAACATAGGAATGTAGAAGAAAAAAAGCAAGGAAAATGATTTTGACAGTATTTGGGAAAATATCAAAATGGATAAGGTTGAACTGAATATAGTCTGACCAAGATTCCTTCTTTAAACATGGAAATTGCACAAAAGGTTTAGTAATATAAGATTTTTACCCAAAAAATTATTGTAGAGAACATCAAGAAAATGTGCTTTGGAACTTAAAATGCTAATTAACATTCTAAGGGGAATTGATCAGCATTACAGACCGAAAGAATGCTTACAACTTGTAAGTATTTCACAGATACAAATGAATAGTAATATTTAGATTTAGTAAAATCTAAAGGAACACTAAGGACAGAGAAAACTATTTTTAAGATAAAAACAATAATGCATCAAAGATTTTTCTATTTCTGTGTATATACCATTGTTATTTCTTGTTATACAAAAGCATACTGTTTTATATTGAAAAAAGGAAGTGCAACATTTTTGTCAGAGAGCTTTGAGAAATTCTCCAACACAAGTACTTATCCTTTAGGACTCTCCATCTCTTTCCCAGTCGCCTCTTAGCTCCATCATGTTTCTGCAGAGGTAAATCCCCTATATTATGTAAAGAAGACAGCAAATGAACAGCAAAGGAAGCAAAGCAGCACAGAGAAAATTCCCTTGCAGGTTGCAGGTCAACCAGTGTTTGTCCCAGTTGTTTAGGATCCCATTTGCTTTGCAGTACAGCTGCAGGACACATGTTTTAAATGTAGCTTCTTCCAACACCGTGAGGAGATTGTAGATTTTGTTTTTATGGTATCAAGAAAAAGATTCTCTGTTGGTAGGTATTTCCATGGGCTGGTTCTCTTAGACGCATAACTGTGAGCATGATCACTAGGTAATAGGGGAGGGAATTGCCTGAATACCCTTGCTTGTCCCTAGTTAATTCACTTGTTTTTAGTATGGCTGGTTATGTTAACTGCAGGATGAGCTTAGCAAAAGAGTAGCTATAGTAGCAGAACCCAGCACTGCCATACATAGTTATTTTGAGTTACACATCTCACATGTAGTGGGGATGCTGATTTGTTTGGTACATTAAAGGTAGTTAGCACTGATTCTTCTGTTGCAGGGAGTGAAAGCCCGAGAAGTGCAGAGAGGTTTCTATCTTTGTTTCTGAATGGGCCCGAAAGAAAATAGGTTAGATAAATATCTTTCTTTTTTTACTGGCAGTGGATGACTCTGTTCCTCTGCAGATAACACCCAGGTTTGTTGAAAATACTGCATGACTTCCTCAGTAGACCAGAAATCTCCTTACAATAAAGCATAACATAATACTTATCGAATTATTTCTCTGAGTTAATCTCTTACAAGTTGATTATTGACACAGTCTCCCACAGTATCCTCAAAGGTAAGCTTAGGAAGTGTGGATTTAGATGAATGGACAGTGAGGTGGATTGAAAACTGTCTGAAAGAGCTCAGAGGGTCGTGATCAGTGGCACAGAATCTAGTTGGAGGTCTGTAACAAGTGGGGTCCCTCAAGGGTCAGTACTGGGTTCAGTGCTCATCAATATTTTCATCAATGACCTGGATGAAGGGATGAAATGTACCCTCAACAAGTTTGCTTATGATACAAAACTGGGAGGGGTGGCTGACACATCAGAAGGCTGTGGTGCCATCCAGTGAGGCCTGGGCAGGCTGGAGAGTTGGGCAGAGAGGCACCTGATGAAATTCAACAAGGGCAAGTGTAGGGTCCTGCACCTGGGGAGGGATAACCCCCTGCACCAGTACAGGCTGGGGGCTGACCTGCTGGAAAGCAACTCTGAGGAGAAAGACCTGGGAGTTCTGGTGGACAACAGGATGACCATGAGCCAGCAATGTGCCCTTGTGGCCAAGAAGGCAAATGGCATCCTGGGTTGCATCAAGAAAAGTGTGACTAGCAGGTCGAGGGAGGTTATCTTGCCCCTCTACTCTGCCCTGGTGAGGCCCTATCTGGAGTACAGTGTCCAGTTCTGGGCCCCCCAGTTCAGGAATGACAGGGAACAGCTGGAGAGGATACAGCAGAGGATCACAAAGATGATTAGAGTCTTGGAGCATCTCTCTTACATGGAAAGGCTGAGGGACTTGGGTCTTTTTAGTCAGGAGAAGGGAAGGCCAAGGGGGGGGATCTGATCAACACCTATAAAGACTTAAAGGGTGGGTGTCAGGAGAAAGGGGTCAGTCTTTTTTCAGTGGTGCCCAGTGAGAGGACAAGAGGAAATGGGCACAAACTTGTACATAAGAAGTTCCATCTAAACATGAAGAGGAGCTTCTTCACTTTGAGGGTGGCAGAGCACTGGAACAGGCTGCCCAGAGAGGTGGTGGAGTCTCAGTCTCTGAAGACATTCAAAACTCACCTGGACAAGTTCCTGTACAACCTGCTCTAGGAGGACCTGCTTTGGCAGGGGGGTTGGATTAGATGATCTGCAGACATCCCTTCTAATCCCATATTATTCTGTGATCACATGATGAGAAATCTAAATTCTTCACTTGATAACATTAAACAGAGGCAGTCTTGTGAAAAGAGCAGAGGGAATAACAAGCAATTGGATAAGTTCATGGGTACTACAGTTAGACTATTTCAAGCACCTCCTATTGTGTCTGTTATAAAAACACTTGTATAATGTGAGTAGATTGATAGCACACTTTGTACTGTACATGATTGTAATACACTCTGTAGATTACAAAACTAAAAATAAGTTGTCACATCAGAATTGCGGTATGCCATGTCTCCAGGCTAAACTAGGAGATTATTAAAGAGATCCTACAGTTCAAAACAGGTTTTATTTACTGAACTAGTGCCTGAATAGACCCTATATTTTTATTGTGGAAAACAGGTAAAGGAATTTTTTTTTAATTAACTGTATGGAATGATGGATTAGACCTAATTGTCATCCCAAGCTTATAAATTGAAGAAAAAAATTTCTTTTGCAAGATTCTGCCTGTATTTTGTAACACATTTGAGGAACTCTCATATGGATTAGATCTCCTGAGTCTGCTAGTGGCTGACATATGTTCTGTGAAAGAGAAAAATGACATATTGTTTTGTAAAACTATTCCCTGTGCCTTCCCATTTG
The DNA here is from genome assembly GCA_013400055.1 of Nycticryphes semicollaris. NCBI lineage: Eukaryota > Metazoa > Chordata > Aves > Charadriiformes > Rostratulidae > Nycticryphes > Nycticryphes semicollaris. The sequence goes on from VXBJ01001550.1 coordinate 849,437, forward strand.
CCAAGTTTACTATATATTATTTGAGGAAAAAAAAATGTTGTGCAAAATATTTTGTAATTTAGTATGAAAAGTTGAACAAATGATTGCAATTGTTTGTGTCAGTAATAGATATACTTATGTTAAGTGTAAATGCTGGTACCAGGAGTATTTATTAAGCTCTACAAAATATTGTCACTTGGCAAATTTCAGATTGACTGGTTTGTACTCTGTGGAACAGGCCCAGCCCCGATTAACATATAAAAATTGAATGTTAATAATCGATACCAGATGAGATGAGCATACTGTGAAGAGCTGAATGATAACAGCTTTCACAATGCTTTTTGAAATGCGCGTCACTAATGCCTTGCCATAGAAGCTTGGAAATGAAATACCATGTTTAACAGCTGGCATCAAAGAAACTTAGGAGATAATAGAAAGAACATGCCCTTTGGACTATGATACAGTGCAATTACGTGCTAATGTGTAAAAGGTCCTTGAACAATATTTTTACTTTCTTTTTCAGGGGATTGCAACAGAAATAAAGAAGTTGATCCTTGGAAACGAGGATTTCAAGATGATTATATTTCAATATAGTCCATTGGATCTTATGTGTTGCTAATACCAGTATTTGGATAGAAACATTCAGAGATTAACCGCTTCAAGAAATGGTAGTGATGAGGATGTAGTGATCCTTACTTCTTCAGGGTCAACACTGAATTCAGGATTCAGGGTGATGCTCTTGTCTTGGAGGCTCAGTTTCATCATGTCAATCCACATTGTCCTGTCGACTGCAGTTGCACCATAGCTCTAGCTGTGTCTCCTGCTTGTGCTATAGTGTGCATGACGAGGTTTTTCTTTGGCTTTGCATTATGTGTTTGCAGACATATTTTGAGTCTAAACATGTTGTATGCACAAAGTTGAATTATTTTTTAGTTCTATTGTATTTGAGTGCTTCTTTATCATAGGCCCAGGCATTTATAGAGAACACTCCGATACCTGCTAGATAAGTGGTAGGGCCATGCACAACCAATCCAGGAGATTTCTGGAGTGTATTAAAGCCATTTTATTTATGAAGGTGATCTGATGAGAGGAGATGCTCTGCTCAATCTGTTACTCTTGAACACGGAAGAATGGGTTGAAAAGCTGAAGGTCAAGGGTAGCCTTGGATGCAAAGACAGTGACTCTTGGCAAGTTCCCATGGAAGACAGACCTGGAGGGAAAAGGGACCCAGGAGAGCAGCTCAATCTTCAAGGACAACCTCCTTAGAGCGTGAGTATTCTATGGCAATATGCAGATAGTGAAGAAAGCATAGCAGAATACCAGCGTGGAATAAGAGGGCGCTCCTGACTGAGCTCAGATGCAGAAAGGAAGCACACTAAAAGAGGAAGCAGTGATGGCTGGCCAGGAGGAATACAGAGACATTGCTTGAGTGTGCAAAGAAGGAACTGCAAAATCCAGAGCTCAGCTGAGTTGAAATTAGCAAAGGATGTGAGGGGCAAACAGAAGAGCTTCTTGTGCTTATGCCTGGAAACAGTGACCAGTGTCAGTCTCAATCCAGTGACCACCCAGCAAGTCTGTTCTGATGCGGCAGGTTCAAGGTCGAGCCAGGAAACCAAGCCAGCAGGTCAGGATCAGGGCGGTAAGAGACTGGGCACTAACACAGCTGCAGCACAGCTGCAGTGTGCCTCAAGTAGAGGCCAAATGCAAAATCCTCAGCTTGAAAGCAGCTCCCATGGGACAAAGAGGCAGGCAGGCCCTCGCTGAGGCTGCCTCTAGCTTTCTTCCCAACAAACAGTTCAGATCAGCAAAAAGGATGACCTTGAACTCAGTCAACTAAACTCCTGAACCAACTAAAATCCTGAAAGGGGGAGTTCAGTCAAAGCCCTGATGCAATACAGTCTGGAGATTCACTGCCCAGAAAGCAGAACTGCAGAACAAAACCTGGGGGACCCAGTGGACAAGGAGCTGAATATGAGGCAGCAACATACCCTTGCAGCAAAAAAAGTTGACTGCACTCCAGGCTCTATCAGCAAAAAGGACAGCCAGCTGCTGAAGGGAAGTCATTAATCCCTCTGCTTCTTTACTCTGACCAGTTTTGGGCTCCCCATCACAGGAAAGACACTGACATACTGAAGCAAGTCCAGTGGAGGGCCGCCAAGATATTGTGTGGTTGGAGCTCATGATGATGGAGACATTTGTGCTTGTTCAGCCCTAAGGAGTGGTGGCTTCAGGGGCAACCCTCCTGTCATGTGCAGAGAAATCAAAGCCAGACTCTTCTCAGAGGAGCACAGTGGGAGTACAAGAGGCAATGAAGATGAGCTGAAAGATGAGAAGTTCTGACTTTATCGACAGAGTAATTTAATTTTTACTGCGAGGGTGGTCAAACACAGGAGTGAGTGGTTTGCCCAGGCAGCCTGCTCTACTGCAACCTGCTCTGAGCAGGAGGCTGAATGAGGTGACCTCTGGAGGTTCCTTCCCACCTGTGTGATTTCATGTGGCAGTGAGGCACTTTGGTATAGTGTCAGACTGCAAGTCCTAGGACAGCACATGGAGCAACACTTGTATCAAGAACACATGCATTATTCTGCTCCAACATCTGTTAATAATATAGCAGAGGATAAGGTAAAAGAACTTTCTAAGGGAACTATTGAGAAAAGCAACAGAGGGAGAATTCTGTGCAAAATAAGTATTATCAGTATGACTTAACTTTTGTGTTTGCTGGAACTCTGAGAACAAAATGGCCTGATCCTGTGCAACATGCAGCAACATGTGAGAATGGTTGAGTACTCTATGTTCCCTTTTATACCAGCGAGGAGTGAAGTTCTGAAATAAAGTGGTAAGGTGCGTGCACAGGGTAGCTGTTGCCATCTTTCTGGACTCACTGTCTTAAGCACACTCTCTGAAACGTTAAATAGCATAGTGTCTTACCATTCTTCTGCTCTTAAACCAGAACTACAGCTCCAGTGGTTAGGGTAGGCAGCTGGACTGGCTCTGGTAATTAAAGTCATCAGCTGTATAATGCATAGCTGTAGTACAGTTGTATTGTCCCAAGAATAGCCCACTGGTCTGGCTTTTCTTGAGTTGTCACTTCCTTCTTCCAATCTTACTCTAGCCAGATATTAAACTCAATAATTTCTTTGGTAATCTTACCAATAATTATGGCAGTTTACTGTATTAGTTAATTACTGGAGATTATGCTCACACCTGTTGTGCATATAATCTCCCAGTCAGTTTAGTGCTTTCAGTATCTGATCCAGTGGCGAGTCAGTGATGGTGAACATATAGGGATCCAAAACCATCTGTCTGAACTGTTTGGATTTATTTAGCACAAAGATAACTGGGTCAATTGTCCTAAGACCTTTGAATGAGGAAACCTGCAGAATATATGTTTAATATTTCAGTGATTTACCTGTGACCTAATTGCATAATAAATTGTTGTAGCAACACAGGAGTGGGAATTCTTCTTCAAAAATCTTGCTATATACCTACATTAGGATTCATATGCTCCACAGTGATATGTTTTCCTTTATAGAAAAAATATTAATAAATTAATTTTATACTAGAAGAAATTTGCCTTTTCCTAAGAAAAAAGGTTGGAATTGCTGAATTATCTGATGCAACTAGTTGTGAGCAAAGACAAAACAAAACAGGAAGGCAAATCTGTGGCCTGAGAGGTTGGCACTGTGGGCTCCCTGTTACATTGTCCACAACATTAGAACATGAGTTAAGGATATTCTGCAGGATATTCTGATAGGGGAAACCATACGGTGCTTTTTAATCTTTTTTTATGCAAGTGAATAGAAACATTTACCACCTCTATTGGCTATTTGTAAATTAAATACTGTCTGTAGAGCTGAAAAAAGGCTTTTTGTGAAACTAATTTCCATACAAAACATCTGTCAGTATATACTCTTTCATAACAATGCCCATGCATACAGAGGGCCTTAATCCATGGCAAATAAACAGCTGGAAACTGTTCTTTTAATATTTAGTATTGCTTGATTTACTACTTTTGAACTTTTTTTGGTAGACATAGCAGACAGTTTCCAAAACAGCTTACAGATTTTTAACACATCCTCCTTTTAACAAAGCACAGTTCCTAATTTTATGTGTGTTTGGCCTTACCTCAAGAAGTCCATACTCAGAAGAATGCAACAATATGATTTTTTTTTCTTTATGGCTGATAGCAGAGATCAATTTCTTAATGCTTTGAATAGAAATTTTAAAAAATAATTTCCAAATATGGCCAAAAAAAATTCTTGCTCTATGGTAGTTTTAATGAGTATCAGATCCATCAGGTAGCCTACAACCTACCACATTTAAAATGTACATTTGAGTAGTGTGAGAGTGCATCCTTGCCTAACCAGAAGAACTGAATTTATTCAGCAAGAAAGCATTGAATCTGGTAAGAAATTTTCACTTGCAAATGACTTGAATGAGTGATTTCCTTCAACCATGCATATTGAAAGATGCCGTCTGACCCTGCTGCTTCACTAAAAAAATCATCCTTAAGAAAACTATCTGCTGGGCTGAAAAAATCTCCACAATAATCACTAACTGTAGGAAAGAATTGGGTGTACTCCCTTAGTATTGCCATCAATGTTTCTCAAGCCTTTCTTGGAGGGATTTTTTTTATGCAAAAGAGAGAACAATTTCTTTCTTCACTCTTTTATTTCTTTGAACTTCCTAACAGCGAGGCCAGTTGCAAGGTGTCTGACTCGCATCTAAACTGAAACTGGGCAAAGACCACTGCTTGTTTTCAAACACTCCTATGAATAATCAAGATCTATCGGAAAGCATTTGGTATTCACAAGCTGAAGGCTGGATTTGGGCAGCAGAGCTGAAAGGTGGTTTATTCTACTGTTAGATTCTGCCAGCTGTCACGTCTGAATAAATTAGAAATCCACCCAAATAATTTTCTAAATTGTCTACTAATTGAGGTTAGTATGCATGGAAATATTATTTATCTTTACTTTCTAAATTAATTTACATCCAAATGATTGATAAGACATTAGGACTGCATAGGTAAAACAAATGTCTGGTTAAACCTTAAGAAAGCTTGTAAATATTAACTAGATACATTCCTCACATTTGTAGATTAAGGTGCAAATTTAACTAACAAAAGGTATTACAGATTAGGCTGTGAGGATTTGCAAATACTACCAGTAAACCAAGTGCTGTACTAATACATATTATATTATAAACATTTAAAATCTTGATTGTCTTCACTCTTGAAACTCTGACATCTGAACTCACTTTCATAAGTTTCCTCAGCCCCTTTGCTAAACTTGCAATTAAAGCTGACCTGATTGAGAAGACCTGTTTTCTCAGTCTTGTTGGTAGGACACATTGATTAGAAAGCCTGGGAATCCTCCTTGCTATCCAAACAGTGATCTCTCTCCGGGAGTTCACTGATTAATTAATGAGTGTGTTTACCTGTGCCTGTTTGGGCAGATTACCCTGTGCACATAGCATGACTGAAGGGACAATGACAGCTACTGGAATGTTGGATCCCCAAACTTCAATGATAGCATAACTTTCACACCAAAGACCTGCCCAGCCAGATCTCTATCTTTTCAAGGTGTAACCTTTGCTATATTTCCTTAAATCATCATCTGCTTTTAAGCAGGAAAATTTAAGTTCCTTCCTTATCCTGTTTTTTTTAATTAATAACATTGTAAGATGAAAAAAAGAATTTTGGATGGATCATGCAAGCAGTCAATACATATGTAGAATATTTGCAGACCTGTATTTACTATATATGTTTAGTTAATAACTTTCACAGGCTTCTTGAAAGAGGTCTATTTTAAATAGGGAGATTACATTGTCGGTCATTTACAATTTGGGATGAGTATGTGTCAGATTCAAACAAGTTAAGAAAAAAATTAACATCCAATCCCATTAAACTGAACAGCATGCTCTCAGGGAGGTCAATATTTTGTTCTAAGAGATGCTTTCCAAGTTTGTGAGGTCTGACAAGGTGATTATGTTGTTAGGAGATGTACTGATAGTGGCTGAGATAACATAAAACAACTGTAAATTATTTGCAGGAACAAAGACTAAAAGTGATCCCAGTACAAACAGTCTCAGTGACAAATGAAGAAATAACTCTTGGTACAAGGTAGAAGGTGCTGAATATACAAACACGTTCCAAGAAATGCTTTGCTATCACCATACAATGGGATATTGCATCTTTTTCCATTTTCCTGTTTTAGACAAACACGTGGGTGTTCCCAGGGAAGAACATCTTTTTCAGCAACCTCTGCTAACAATGTTCTGAGGGAAATCCCTTTACGGGTTTCAGAGGCATTTAAGAGGAAGACTACTTTTATTAGTAGTATGTTTTGCTATTAAATGAAATGTACCTGGCCAAGGAGGACTTTTGTAGTAGTTAAGATCCCTTAATTCACAATATGTGTGCTCTGGCTTACAGAGATGATGAGAGCTCTCTTCTGTCGCAGAACTGCGCAGCAAATTAAAGAAGCCTTGCTGGAGTTAGTTGAGGAGGGAAATGTAGGCCTGTACAGAGACAGATTCAGTTGGTGACCCCTAAACTCCCTATTATTTCATAGGGCCACCTTTGTTTGCAGGGTAAATTCTGTTTCCTGTGCTCCCGGTGAATCTGCTCGAGCAAAGCATGCGTGCAGGGCAGTTTGCATCGGCAGGATTCAAATTCCCCCTTGCTAAATGCTTAACAGAATACCTCTTGTTTTTAGGGCCTTTGTGCTTTTCCCTTCTCACTGTCCCTTTTACCTTCTCCCTGCCAAAAGAAACGCATTAAATATGTGTGTGTGTGTAATGGTTTCAACTTTAAAAAAGCAATTGGGAACTTCTCCCCCAGGCTCCACCATTTCCAAGTGACAAGATGTGTGGCCATTTTTGTCTGTTTCTCAGATCCCTTTTTTGAGATCCTAACCCTGCTCTGCATCACTTTTATAGACCCAAAACCCACATGGTTTTGATTTGGCAGAGAATGGCAGATCGCTTCACATTAGAAAGGATGTGAATGCTTGTTTTTGGATTTTGTTTGGTGTTTTTCAACTACATCTCCTGTTGTTTCCATATTGGATTTGGTTGTCAACTAAAAAGTACGCTACACATTTTGTTATGTTTATCCTTGAGATGGAGCTGCCCTGACGGCACTTCCATCCTCTCATTATCTGATTCAGGCAAAGTAGACTTTAGGGTATTTTTCATGCAACCGCTTACTGCAAAGCATTAATCAGTTTGGAAGACAATTAAGACTTGTAGATCAACTTCAATTTACATTGAGACCTCTTCTACTGACAGCACATAAGAGCTGAATAGTGTCTATAAATATCTATATGAGTTTTAAGGCTCCTTTACACTATTACAGTGCTACAAATGTGACTAATGAATATTCACTGCTGGCAAACTACCATTGAGTAAGAATCTTCATCTTTAAACTACCTGGGTTTTAGTTGCTCATATCTATGAAATAAATGTTCATCCCCCACCCCCTGAAAACCTCTTCTATCAGTTCCTACACTAGCCTTTCAGAAAGAATTTAGGCAGAATTCAGACGTTTTCATGTTATGCAAAGCATTAAGAAAAACGTTGTGTGTCTTCTAGATTACCCAGTAGAACAGCTGAAAAGCCCAAATGTCATTTGCTTCATGGTTCTAATTTGGAAAGGAAAACCAAAGAGTAAAGAAAAGCAAACTAGACTTTCCTGGATTCAGAACATACTAAAGTCATCTATTCTTTACATATCTATTAGGTTTCTCTTTCAATTTCTCCTTCTGCTTCGACGCTTTCCCCTAGAAGGGCTGAAAACACAGCAGCAGCAAGAGGTGGTTTTGAACACCAGCATTTTTTCTACAACATCATCTTTTGTCAAGAGCTGCTGTGGTGGCAAAACATTCTTAAAAACATGAACCAAGCATAACCTGGGCATAGATGTCTGCTTAAGTTTTCACAGGGACTGAAAGAATAGCTCTGAGAGATATGAGCTTCATCTCAACGGGGTTTCCTCTTGTATGCCCTCTATTTTACACGTGAATTTTCTCTACTCTTCCTGCTCTTCCAGGCAGCCGAGGTTTAGTCACAGCATCCAGTCAATTTACTGTAGTGACAAGGCACATATTTACTTTGGGAAAGAAACCTTACCTATTTTTAATCCAATTACGATAAAATAAATTCCAAGGGATCTGCTGGTCAGACCTGCCAAGACAGACACCAGTCCAAGAGACTGGTTGGAATCACATAGTAGATCAGCCTGACAGGCTGCCAGACTACTCTTCTGCCTAGAAAAGTGGGAAGCATCGGCAGCTTAAGAGAAGAGAAAAAGAAACTCACAGCAGGCTTATAAAATATTTAATATAATTCAAAATGCAGATTTACTGAAATCCCAAAACACAGCTGTTTTTGTTATTGTTGTTTGGTTGGGTTTTTTTGTTTTCTCCACTTTCCGGTATGCTTGAAATGGAGTTTTTCCACAAATAAAATGTCTCAAATTTTGGGTAATCATCCAACCCAAATTCAATCTTGCTAAGTTATTGGCCATTTTTTGCAGCAAAGAAAGAGCTTAAAATTCTTGTGCTTTACAGTATGTATGGGGGGAGAGAAGGAGGGTAGGAGGGAGGTAAAGAGAGACAGACATACAGACAAGATAGTGATCATCTCCCTCCCCACGGACATTTTTTCATGTACCCAGCTTTACTTGCTGCTGCTGTTGAAGCCCTTTCTTTTGGTTCTGCAACATCCCTGTGTGCAGGATGTAGCCATCTGCCCTGGGCACCGCTACTGAGTGGCTCCGGGGGCGGCAGGAGGGTCCTTGCCTTGCTCTGCCCATCACTGCGAAAGGAGCAGGGATGGGCATTGCTTCCCCTCTCTCTCTGCCCTTTCATCCAGACCCATCCTACCAGAGAATTTAAACGTAAGAGCGGGTGAGCTCAAGCTGCCTGCTTCAAGGGCCTCTTGTGGTATAAAAAAAGATATATTTGATGATTTTTTTCTAAAAAACCCACGAGCTGTATGTGGTTATGTGTTAAGGATACAAAGCCCCAAACAATTTCATTTACTTCAGGGGGAGTTGCAAATACTGGTTGTTAAAACACCCAAGAATTATTGCAAAATGAGGGCTGAGGAAGCAAGTACTTGAAACCCAAGAAAATCCCAAAGCTAAGATTTCTGCCGCAACATTCAGTCACTCTTGCTGCACATCTATAGATTTTATTATTATTTAATCTATATCCTGTGAGGTGTGTAGGATGTGTAATGAAGCCAAAACAATATTGCTTTGGAAAAGTTAGTATTTGTAATTTCCTGACTTTTGAATATTTGGTTTTTCAGCCTCAGTAATGCACTAATACTGTTTTATGTGTCCTATGTATAATTGACTTGATTTTATTTTTTTTTAGCTGTTGATACGATGATTACTTTCTGGAGGAAGAGTGAAAAGACTGAAGCTTTTTCTTTGGCCCAGTACCACAGAATCTACTTTAGGTGTTTTTTCATTGCAGTGATACTACACTGGTGAGGGAAAGTTGGTGTAGGTGGGAGTTTGGCTGCTCAGCGCCTCTCAGATGAATGAGACTTGGAAGCCTCTCAAGGACGGTGTTATTTTTAATTCCTTTTCCAAACTCACTAGAAACACTCGAGGGTATAAAGCCTTTTACGTGTGTGTTTACGGGACGGTGCATTTACTCCAGCGCCTTCCCCCACAGCACCACCTCCTCAGCAGTTCAAGAGGCTGTTTGTTTAGCACTCGATAAAAAATAAAAGCTAAACAGATTACCGCAGGTTAAATTAACATTTATGACCTTTAGTACGGAAAGCTCCACTTCCCTGCTGTGCATGAAAAATGTAGAAGGGATGTTAAGATGTACAAGCTAAACACACTTGCCGCACTCATCCAAGGAGTGTATTTGGCAGCTGGTGAAGGTACCCGTGAGGTAAAACACGATGGTCGCCAATACTGCCGTACCTGTGCGTTGTCCCGCCCGGGCCCAGGCCAAAGCCGACCCCCGGGAAGGAGCCGCAGCCGCCGCAGGCCTGACCTGGCGCAGCAGGGCCGCCCGGGCCCGGCGCACCTGCGGCGGCGGGCAGGGGCTGTTAGGCCGCCCCTGCCGGGGGCAGGCCCCGCGGACCCCGCTCGCCTCCGGGCCCTCCCCCGCCGGGCTCAGGTGACACCGGCCCCGGCGGCTCCCCGGGCCGCCGCGGAGCTTCCTGGTTCCCAGAAGGTGCCGGAGCGGCTGCAACAGGAACTGAGAGTCGGGGGGGAGGAGGCGGTGCCGCCGCTCCGCTGCAGTCGCGGCCCGAGCCGGGGGGAGCGGAGCAGCCATGGGCCGCCGCCCGCCGCCGCGCTAAGCCGCCCCCGCCGCCGAAGGGAGAGGGGCCGGCGCTGCCCCCTCGTCCCTGCCGGGCGGGGCGCTTCTCCCTGGGGGGCGCTGAAACAGCCATCGCCGGGGACCCGCGATGTGACCATGGACAGCAGGTTCAAGTGAGTGAAGGCGGAGGGGGGCCGCAGCGAGGCTGTCAGGCGCGGTGGGCCGAGCTGAGCTCCACGGCAGGCAAGCAGCGAGTAGGCCTTGCAGCCGCCCCGGCCTGCCGGGCCCGGCAGGCAGGGGAGGGAGGGGAGGAGGGGGAGCGGGAGCCCACCCGGCGGGAGCATACGAGGGGCCGGGCGCGCCGCAGCCGCTGAGTGACAGCGGGGAGGGCGGGAGGCAGCGGGGCCGGGAGCTGAGCGCCGCTCCGGGCCCGGCCGGGGCGAGGCGGGACCCGCGGCGCCCCCCGCCCCGGTCCGCAGCAGGAGGAGGAGGAGGCGGCGGCTGCGGCGCTGGCTCCCGGCCCCGCGGCTGGCCCAGCGCGCCCGCTCTGACATCGCNCCGCAGGCCTGACCTGGCGCAGCAGGGCCGCCCGGGCCCGGCGCACCTGCGGCGGCGGGCAGGGGCTGTTAGGCCGCCCCTGCCGGGGGCAGGCCCCGCGGACCCCGCTCGCCTCCGGGCCCTCCCCCGCCGGGCTCAGGTGACACCGGCCCCGGCGGCTCCCCGGGCCGCCGCGGAGCTTCCTGGTTCCCAGAAGGTGCCGGAGCGGCTGCAACAGGAACTGAGAGTCGGGGGGGAGGAGGCGGTGCCGCCGCTCCGCTGCAGTCGCGGCCCGAGCCGGGGGGAGCGGAGCAGCCATGGGCCGCCGCCCGCCGCCGCGCTAAGCCGCCCCCGCCGCCGAAGGGAGAGGGGCCGGCGCTGCCCCCTCGTCCCTGCCGGGCGGGGCGCTTCTCCCTGGGGGGCGCTGAAACAGCCATCGCCGGGGACCCGCGATGTGACCATGGACAGCAGGTTCAAGTGAGTGAAGGCGGAGGGGGGCCGCAGCGAGGCTGTCAGGCGCGGTGGGCCGAGCTGAGCTCCACGGCAGGCAAGCAGCGAGTAGGCCTTGCAGCCGCCCCGGCCTGCCGGGCCCGGCAGGCAGGGGAGGGAGGGGAGGAGGGGGAGCGGGAGCCCACCCGGCGGGAGCATACGAGGGGCCGGGCGCGCCGCAGCCGCTGAGTGACAGCGGGGAGGGCGGGAGGCAGCGGGGCCGGGAGCTGAGCGCCGCTCCGGGCCCGGCCGGGGCGAGGCGGGACCCGCGGCGCCCCCCGCCCCGGTCCGCAGCAGGAGGAGGAGGAGGCGGCGGCTGCGGCGCTGGCTCCCGGCCCCGCGGCTGCCCCAGCGCGCCTGTTCTGACATCGCCCTCCCGCAGCGGCGGTGCGCGGGGGGAACGCGATCTTGCAGCCCCTGGCCACGCCGGGTCAGGGGCGCCGGTGCCTGCTCTCTGCCGGCTTGTGGCCGTTGAAAGAGGGTCGAGAAATGGTGGCAGGTTGCCCGTGGGGCGGCCGCAGCCCGCGGGGCCGGCTCCTTGCCTGGGTCATCGGCCCTCACTCAGGCCTGGGCAGCAGCGCTGCCTGCAGTGACCCTGCCTGCGGCAGCTGGTGGGCCAGGGTTTGTGACAGTAATCGCTCCAGTAATTACAAACCTTTTGCCATTATGGTATGGCAGGTGCCAAAGGGATTTTTAGGTGTTTGGAAGCACTCCTATCCAGCCTTATCCATCAGGAGTGGCCACCCGGTCTTGCTGACATTGGAAACCGACAAGATGCTAAATATGGGTTTCAGAAATAGACAAAAAGCTCTGTGTAAATATATGATGAATAAGTAAGGCTGCTACTAGGTAGCTGTAAAGGAAATGAGAGTCAGTCTGACAATTCTCAGATTAGTTTGACACATTTTTGACACTTTTAAGCGTAGTGGGATGTGAAGAGTAAACTTAGAAGCTTTTTTTCTGCAAAAGCAGATTTGGAGTGGTATAGTGAAAGACAGAAGGCAGCATTACTTCAAAGAGCTTTCTTCATGAGGGTAACAGCTAGGAGTTGAGTTAGAAGCCCTCATTTGGTAACACTTTAACTGATTCACATTAAAACCCAGCATTGTGTGGTCTGAGTTTTAGGAAGAAGTGGAAGGGGAAGATGGCCTGAGAGTGTAAACCCAGCGCCTCAGCCAGAGAAATGTTATAAGGAGATGTCACTTCTTTTAAAGGAAGGATTTTTGTCACTCAGTTTTCTAGGTAGCTCGACGAAGCCGAGCCTTATCAGTTTCATTCTGAACCCACTTGCCAGCCAGAGCAACAATGGATGGACTTTAATACCAGAGTAAATCTCCAATATCCTGGATTTAGGCTGTTGTAACTCAGAGCAGAATTTGATCCCCTACACACAGGATCAGTAGATATAGGATTTTCCAAACTAAATGCTTTCAAATACAATGTAAGGAAAGAGTGTGATACTGGTGGGTTATGTCTGCATAACCTGAATTAGAGCGTAATTGCGTATCTCAGTTGATGATGTTGCTGAGGTCACTGAAAGCATGTACTGAATCAATTAATTTGTGACAGCTGAAATTTTCTCCAGCTCAGCCTTTGGATTTAATTCAAAACTTTTTCTTTAAAGAAACAACCGTGTATTAATTTGCTGCACGCTTTATTTGAAGCATTCTAGAAACTAGAACTAAGCCTTGGATTTTTTTTTTATTTGCCCAAAACTCCAACTGACTTCAGTGGGAGTGTTAATCAAGAAGGGAGTTCAAATGTAAGCCTTTTATGTGGTTAAATAGATAATTGATATGGGTGCGGTTATACCACTTGTTTTTAATATAAATAGCACCTTCCTTGGTAGGCAGAGAGAGGCGGGTGGTATGGTAATAGCATTTAGAACTGATTTAATAAATATTTAGTATGGGATCAGGTTGAATGTTAATTGCTGTTAGCATATGTAGTTCATTATTATCGGGTGTGTATTTACTGGGGCAGGGAAAGAGGTATTGGCTGTCACACAGTGCTGACCATGATGGCTGCTGCAGATATGGAGGTTTTGTGTTCCCATCTTCCTGGCTAGCTTGGGATCACGTCCATCCCTAGTTATTGCATTAATTTTTTTTTCACTCACTGATTCAGCCTTTAAAGTCATTATCAATACCTTGTGAAAGAGGAAGAAAAATTATCCTCGGCTTGTGGCGGTAATCATATGCATTTAAAGGGTAGTGGCTGAATTCATGGAATTAAAATGAAAGTCTACTCATGAGCTATTCCTATTACGTTGAAATAAAAAGTAGCTTTACAAAAGGTTGGGCATGATTCCATTAATATTTTTCAGACTGTGATAAGGATTTTAGTAGTAATTTTTTTCCAGCTTTTAGGTGTAGTATGATGAAGTGTCTGCAAAGCTATTTGATGTATAAGTCAGTGACAGTACTGCTGAAGTAAATCACACAGTTTAGCTTGTTTCTATTGCTTATTCTTTTTTTAAGTCTGTATAGGGAAATGTGACTTTTTGGTTCTGCCTTAGAACTAATCTGATTTCTAATTTTATTATAATTAAATTGTTGTTTATTTAAATGTTATTCTGTGGAAATAGAATGGAAAAGATACAACACAGTAGAAACACTGTCTGGAACGTATATCCGATTAATCAATTGTGTTTACTGCTTCCAGGGAAAATCCAGAACGTACCTTTGATTTGGTACTGAAAGTAAAATGCCAAGCATCTGAAAACGAAGGTAAGATACCTTGCCTACTGATATTTATTAATAGAAATGAGAGGTGGAAAAAAAGATGACACTAGATCAGGATGCAAACTACTTATGTTCTGAATTGCTGTTGAACTGGGATTATATTAGAAAGTGACGCTGGTTATTTTATTGCCTTTTAAAATCTATTAATGTGTTAATTCATAGTTGTCCTGGGGTTTTGTTGTTTATTTTCATTTCATGTTATTGTAAAAATATTTTTGTTCTGAGAGAAATACTTGTAAAGCTTGGACTTGAAATGTATCTTCAACAGTTCTTAAGTCTTAAAATGTTGATTTTATGTAAGGTTTCATTTTAGCAGAACAATTGACTTCTCTCTGTCAGTGGAATGTTAATTTGGATCAGTGTGATAGGGAGAAAGTAAGTTCCTTTCTGAACAATAGAAAGAGACTTTCTTTCTAGCTCATGTTTGGCAACTGCTTTGAGTTGATACATGATACAAACAACAAGTGCTGATTTGAGCTTATATTACCCATCAGTTTCACCTCTCTATAAACACGTGGTAAAAGAGATGCAGTAGCGCAAGGATTATCTGAGAGAGGCTTTTTTCTTCTTTGGTAAAAAGAAGATGGGAATTCCAGTGCTGAAATTAAAGTGACCTCTAGAAAAGTCCATTGGGGAACTTGGTCCGTGTTCTCATCCAAGATTCTTGGCTTATAAAAACACAGGGAGAGAAGAAGTCTTGTTGCTCTAGTCGCATTAGTCTGTGACAGCTGTGTCTTAATCACAATTGCAAAACAATAAACTACACCTTAAAATAGAGTGTATTTCTTATCCTGCTGTGTTGATGGATACTGTTTTCAGAGGTTACTACTGTAACAGGTTAGAAGCCTACGGAAGTTTATAGCCTCAAAGTACTTTTTTTTTAATTTATTTTATTTTCAGACAACATTTCTATTATTGGTGTCATGGGTATGTGCCTACAATGTTTACAAAAAACATTTTGGTTCAAGCTAAGCAATTGTAGTTTTTTAGGTGTTTTCCTGACAGTCTCAATGGGCTTTTCTGTTGTATTATATATTATCCATTACTGATATCTAAGGTCCTTTGCTCCCCTCTCCCCCCTTTTCTTTTTTCTCCTCTTCATAAGATTGTTCATTCAGTTGTGGACATCTTGGTCATGGTGCAGTCCTTGGGTATTTTCACGTTTTTCTATGACCAAGTGATGTCCTTCAGTTTATTTTCTCCTTTTTTCATTTGCTGTTAGTACAGTCATGGTGTGGGAAATAGATGGGAAATCGAAGTTTTGGGAAATCAGTCTTGCCTCACTGGTCTTTGTTGTCATTTGTATCATGGCACACTTTACTTTGTTTTCTGATTTTTGTTTTGCATTCTTCGTATCTCTACTGTCATAAGAAACAGCTTCTCATTACCTGCAGGTCTATGAATGACTGCCTGAACTTGAATTCTGGTTGCAGTCACTTCCCCTGCCTCCCTCAGTGAGTCTTTTGTGCTGTTCATCAGTTGTCCTCTGTGGAGAGTAACATCTTTAAGAAATCTGTGCAGCTCCTTGAACTGTGACCTGAGTTAATGTGGAGACTGTATTGTGGGTGCACCCTCTTCTATTCCACTTCTTGCTGTCATTCCTTCTACCCGGCAGTTGCTGTTCATCCATGGGGTGGCCAAAGGGGTTTCAGCTGTCCTGGAGGTTGTATTGATTATTGCATAAGTCCGTAGATCGACACAAAAGTACAGTTCCTTTTTACTAATCAAATTGTGCTGGTTGAATACTCCAGTTACCATTCTGCTGTATTTGGTGATCTATCTGGGATTTTTTTAAAATTTCTTTCATATTATATCTAATTCAATTAACAACCTCATTCCAGTGAGGGCTTGACATTGTATTTACAAGTGATATTATGAGCACAGTGATGTATCAAATTAATATATCTAAATGTTAAAATTATTTAAAGGAAATTCACAAGGGACAAAAGTGTATTGTCTTCACCACCACTTTAGAAATGGAGCACAGGACTTGTCATGCTAAACAGGGAGCTTTCAAGGTTGGTTTATTATAAGGCCTAACAAATTTGACAGTTACCCTGTATTGTAGGTCTTGCCTTTAAATAGATTTTCATGCTAGGATAATCTTTTGAATATATCATACTTGAAAACGTGATCCATTCACCTGTTTCTTTGCTCATGCTTCTTTCTTTCTTTTGAAAGAGATTTGTGTTTAAATAGGGCTTTCTCTCTCGCATCCCATCTGCTCCTTGTACTTGTTCCTGAAGCTATGTCAGGGCTGAATTTGTGACATCACTGTCACCAGTGTTGCCGTGGAAATATCACAGCCACAAAATTATGATCTCCCTGCATGAGTGAGCAGCAGGAGAAGCTGACTTAGGAGAGAGGAAGACCTTAATGTGACCCATGTATCTTTAAGCTTTTTCTTTTCAAGATTTGCTGTAGTGTATATTCTCCTGCATTTTAATTTCCCTGTGCCAGTGTGTAAGTGTTCTAACAAATGAAAGTCGAGGTAACCCTACTGCTATGTGTAGCTATTAATAAGATGATGGTTTTGTGAGGACACTATATGCCTGCAATGATGTGACATGAGGAAAATTTGTTTGTTAAAATTATTATGCTTTTGGAACATTCTTTTTAGATAACTTCTTAATTATAGCATAGCTGTCAAGGAATATTACTTTTTCAGATCTGACAATGTCCTAGGGCTTTTCCAGCTATGAAGGATCATACATACACAAAATGCAGCACGGTTTATATGTGTTATTAAATTTGTTCTTAAATCATTCCACTAATTACTTCCAACATTGTCTTCTGCTTGATGTAAACACCTCAGTGATTTATGTAGGTTAACAGAAACTTACCACTTCATGTGTTATAGGTAGCTCCTGAATTGGTTACAGGCTCAGTTTTGCTGGCATGTCTTTAGTTATACTTGGATGAAAATTTTGTTTTCCCATTGGATACCTGTTTTTTGCAATTTAAGAGTAGCTTGCATACTTGAATAGTTATTTCTTCATTGACTCTGTAGATCATCCTTTTGAGCTACTCTTTCTCCCTGTTTTAAACTACAGGAGAGCACAATAGTGTTGTTAGAATAGTGGCCTTCTAGCCCTTTTCTCATTTTTGGGGCAGGAGAAAGAAAAGGGTACTCTTTACATAAATATTTTTGTAATTGAGCACTCCATTGAACTAACAGCATGAATTGTGAAGTTTTTTTTGCTGTTGCTGAACAAGTTTGTTTATTCTTCATTCGGAGTATGTTTAAAAAAATAATCTATTTATTAGAGAGGTCTAATGCCTACTATTAGCACAAAACACGATATGGTTCCCTCAACAATTTAGAATATATTGCTTACTGTATTGTCAGAGTAAATGATGCTTTTGATATCACCCGAGACTTTACCTTGAAAGTTGCATTTCAGCTGTAGCTAGACAGTTGAGGCATATTTTCTAAAGAGGAGAAAAAACCTTTTGTAACCCATGTCATAACTTCCAGGCCCTTACAGCATGGTCAAGATGGCCAGGATCAATCAACGTGGTATCAATCAACTTGGTTGAAACATAGTAACTAGGTAGTGTAATACTTTTTCTGGGGAAACTTTGTAACCAGATTCTAGCAAAACTTTCAGATGAAATAACTTCTGTTCACCAGAGTTTGCTAAGGAACTGGGAGATGGGTGCTAAGCTATTTTAACAGCCCAATATTTATCAATTGTGAATTTGGCTTGCAGTGTCAGTAGCACCTCATAGCAAAAGGTTTTACTTTGCTCCCTAGGCAGTTGCAGGTTTTCATAATCACTCCTTAATGAACAAGTAAACAAAAGAAATAGTAAAAATATTCGCCCGATTTAACATCAGCAACTGGCCTTCTGTATTAAATTTTCACGTACAGACCCAGAGGGTGACTTGACAGCAGATATTAATATTACCAAAATTGTGTTATTTTAAGGACGAGTAGCGTGCTTCAGCTTTGTGGGAAAACGATGCAAGTTTTTTGCCCTTTGAGCTGAATCACCCTTTCTAGATATCAGGAGTAATGCAGTGTTACAGCCGTCCTGAGTGCAGTCTTACACGAGGCGATTGGTTGAAGATTGTGCAACAGCTGCACCTACAGCAACTTCACTCTTCTCCTTGCACTCTCTCGTCTCTTGAAAGTTACACTGTACCTGGCACTGTAAGATATGCTTGAGCTTAGACATTGGCTAACCAAAGCAGTCTGCAGGGGTGGTTTTTTTTTTTTTTTTCCTTTTTTTCTATCCAGGTCCTTCCATTGTGAAAAGTAAACTGAATTCCTGCAATTTTGATGTTTCTAAACTCTCCCACAGGACATGTCCAAAACAGCAGTGATAGTGTGTAATCTTTGTGAAAAATATATATTTATCTATGCATACATAAACATATACTGCATGTGCATATACACATACGTCTGAACTTTGTTTTGTTTAAATGTGCAAAGATACAGTTCTGAATTTAATTAATTCTATAAACTTGATGTCGTGTATTGATTTTATTAAAACCAGATTGCAGAAGCCGGACACGAAAAGCAATAGAAATAGAGCAGCTAGCAGTAGAAAGGCAACGTGCAACAGCTTCTGTGAACATAAGGTCTTCAGCACTTCTGTCCACGGTTTCCCAAGAAGATGACTCAGATTAGTTTCAGTTTGTGTGGTTAAGACAGTGCTGTTTGCTACACCTTCATTTTCTTTGATTGTAGCACATATGAAGAGCAGCAAAAAGTGTGCAGGTAGATCCAGGAAATTTAACCACTGAATGTGGTGGTTTGGATTTAGAGCTGCTTTAGTCGTGGCTGTTTAAGTTTCACCTGAAAACCTCTTTGAAATAGCAGTTTATTTTCTGTTCAAGCAAAGAACAGAGCTTGAAATTTGATTGCTTTGTCTCTATCTTCTCTTTAAATGCTAGGAAGCCACCTATAGCTTTAGGGCTAGAAACGTGATTTTCAGAGATGTTTAATAGGTTTTGTTGAATTGCACAAATAACTCCTGTAGTTTATCTTGCCTGTGCCAGATGATAATAAATCTTAGTGATGCGTGATCTTTGAATTATTTTTCTTTAATGGGTCTTTTAATTAAATTTGCAAGGAAATTCATAAACCTGGTTTTCGTGGTGGAGTTAAGAACAACATGAATTAAGTCCAGGAATTAGTCCAGAAATGCAAAATGTTTTCTATGATGTTTGACTGGTGGTCTGTACAGGAAGGTCCCAATTCTGAAGAAAACTGTAATCCACTTGGTATCTCTGTCTGTGGGTGACGGTGACCTGTATAGTTTTGGTATGGTTTTGACCAAGAGTCTTCCAAAGCTGCTTTCAGGATTGTGGTCAAGCACTATTTCTTTTTTTTTTTTTTTTTTT
>VXBJ01001550.1:868864-915649 GCA_013400055.1 Nycticryphes semicollaris
TTTTACACTCCCTTCATTGCTGCAGAGAGTTGTTTATTAACCACAGACTATGAGCCTGGGGGTGTAATGTGCTGATCAGATAACTCTTTTCCTCTGCCGTACTTCTTTTTGCAGAGCATCACTTGAACCTGATTAAGGAGATAATGCTATCAGTGTAATACATGAAGTAGTCTGCAGAATTTTTGCTAAGAGCTATTAAAACTTTTGGTAAAATCTTTTTATACTGCCAACCTTTTTTACTGTTGGTTTTAACTGGAAGGATACTGAATAAGCAGAAAGTTAGATTTTTTCTAACTTTTCAAAGCTCTCCGTGTTCTTCAGGTGACTATGAAGAGCAACAATATGTTGCTATGAACTGGATAAGCTTTCTTGCAAATCTCATAATTATTTCTAGCTTTTAAGTCTCCGGTATTGTGTTACCATATTAGAATTTACTTTACACTGATATAAAGTTAAAGATGCTTTCTCAGTTTGTACAATGCCATTTGAGAACATAGACTATGTGATTGTAGTCTTAGATGCAGTTTTTGTATATAAAAAATAAAGGCTTTCTTTCCATTACTCAACATCCACCCTGCCCCAACTCATTAACTGATATGTTGTTATTTACGTTAGTGCTACTTCCCTGTAATGGTTTGTTGTTTTTCCTGTTGAAATATTTCAAGTGGTGGCACCTAAAAAGCTTGGAAGAAGACATTTAATCTAGCCTGAATTCTATGCAGGATTATTGGTTGATGAGGAGCAGAATATTTCACAGTCCTTTGTGGAACATTAAGTAAATGTATTGAGGGCAAGAGCAGGTGCTGCCAGAGATTGTGTGTCACTTTCATCCTTTTTGACAAAACCAAGGAATATAAACCAGAGTTTGGTTGGAGCTCTCTGGTGTACAAGCACCATGTGTACCTGTAAGTCTTTCATAAATTGTAATCCTTTATATAACTTTAAGCCCTCCAGTTGTATCTAAATAAATGTTTTCATTATATTAAAATTTCTTTCATTTAATTGCAAATCTCCTTAGGTTTGTGTCCAGCTCTGGGCCCCTCAGTTCAAGAAGGACATGGATCTGCTTGAGAGAGTCCAGGGCAGGGCTACAAAGATGATTAAGGGAGTGGAGCGTCTCCCATATGAGGGAAGGCTGAGGGAGCTGGGTCTCTTTAGCTTGGAGATGAGGAGACTGAGGGGTGACCTCCTGAATGTTTATAAATAGGTAAAGGGTGAGTGTCAGGAGTATGGAGCCAGGCTCTTCTCAGTGACAGGCAGTGATAGGGCAAGGGGCAATGGGTGCAAGCTGGAACATAGGAGGTTCCACTTAAATATGAGAAAAAACTTCTTCACGGTGAGGGTGATGGAACACTGGAACCGGCTGCCCAGAGAGGTTGTGGAGTCTCCTTCTCTGGAGACATTCAAAACCCGCCTGGACGCGTTCCTGTGTGACCTGATCTAGGTGTTCCTGCTCTGGCAGGGGGATTGGTCTGGATGATTTTTCAAGTTCCCTTCCAATCCCTGATATTCTGTGATTGTGTTATGAACGATGTCATCTGTGTGTTGGGACTGTCTGTAGCAAAGAGAATTATGAACAACAAAAACAATGAAGGCAACTGATTTTGCATCTAAGAGAAAGATTGGCATTTGGATGCTTTTTACTTCTTCCTTTCGTTCTCCAGGAACTGAGAAATGGAGTATTAGTCATCCCAGTTTTCAGCTTCTCTCCACAGATGCAAAAATGTGGAGGAAAATGTTGCTGCTTTTCAGTGCCTCATTTCCTACAGATTTTTTTTTTTTTTTCACCAACCTACAGAGATTCTTGGATGTATGTGTAATTTGGAGGTGGGTGCAGATATATGTGTGTAGGGGTGGAAGGAGGAGAGCTGCAGGAGAAATAGGTCAAGGAAGCCCTTTCTCCTATCTCCCCTGCATTCTTCACTGGGGTGAAGAGACCTTGGTGGGGAGGGATGACCCTACTCCCTGGCAGCAGGCTCTGCTCTACTCTAGAGATTCCAGCTGTAGTAATGTGGGCGCAGACGCTGTGGTATCGACGCTGGTAGAGATGAATTATCCCCCTGTAGGCATTTGCCCGACTGTGTTGCTTTTTCATGTAATACCAGATGCTACTTTAAGCAGTGTGATCAAGTTTTGGGCAGTGAAATTAAAAGGGAAAAGCTTGATGAGTTAACTAATACAAATATTAACTTGTTATAAAAATAATTTTGTAAAAAAATCAGTAGAATTGGCATACTAGTATTAATATAACTAAATATAAGCCAAAACCAGCAACCTCTATCATGCAATTTGGTCAATGACTATGAAAGTTGATGTAGCTGTGCTTTTTTAAAATTTAATTTTAGTTTCATTTTGGTACTTAACTGTTTGAGATGGCTGCCTGGGGGATAGTTTGCGGGCTTTTAAATTGCTTGCATTCAGAAGCATTAAGAGTTTGCATATTTTTCTAAGCTAATGTCAGCATGCTTCTGCCCTCCCACACACTGAGCAGTCCGTCTTACACAGAGGCTTATCATTGTTTACGGAGATATGTTATGCTGCTAGCTCTCTCCGTATATAGTTTAATGGCTTTTCTTTCACATTTTGGAAGATTTAAAATTTAAATGTTTAAAAAGCTTTGAAAAGCAATTAAACTTTCAAGGTTTAAAATGCTTTTTGCAAAGCTCTAAGACACTTCTTTCTCTAGCACTAACTTGAAGAGGCTGAAGTGTAGGATTTCCTGTCTGGTTCACCGAAATAGTCTTTTAATTCTTTTTCTTTGCCACTGTTGATATTATCTGGGGATGCAGATACATGTAGATGCACATGCTCATCGTAGGGCTGTTGGGATAGGTACTTCTGTTTCTTAATAAAGTAAAACACTGTCAGGGCTGCAAAGGGAAGAGTTGCATAACTGTTCATGAAGGACTTAAAAACCCCTGAAGCCAAAATAAGTTTTCCCAGTAAAGTGCTATTGTTATTCCTTTAAAATAGTTTTGTGTAGTAAGAGCAATTTGAGCATGGTACCACTTTGCAACAGATGTATTAAGAATCTGTGGGGTTTTTTTTTGTGGTGGGCCAATGTGATAACTCCAAGATACAAGTAAAAACATGATATTTACAGGTACGTTCTGAGGATGGAAGATTCTACATGACTGACAGATGAAGTACTAAAATGCTGAAAACGTCGACTCCTTATATTTGCCTTTGTTGTTTTCCCATGTGTCTTGGAACTATAGCTCTATGTTTAGGACTGAATAATTTGAGTGTACAAAGACTTCTTATAATTTTGATTCTGGTTTAGGGGGAAAGATTAAAACTTAATACTGAACTTTGTACTGAAAAGAGAAGAGAAAAAGCAGAAGTGGTGAGAAAAAAAGGCCTTAACACGACTTTGGGTGTGGTATCTTGCGTTTCCTGAGCTGGGAAAGCCAAGGCAGCAGTTTGCAGTCATACTGTCTTCCTTTGCAAAATTCTCAGTCCTTGTTTGGAAGGTACTATTCAAGTATTAAATCCTTAATTAGAAATGAGGCTTGAAGAATGCCCTTAGATTATGTTTGGTAGAGCTTGAATGTGGATCTGGTTTCTTTACACGTTTGAGTGGGTATTGAGATAGATCAAAATTTAGCTAAAATTATGAGCTTGTGTCTGAAAATAGCATATTAGTTAGGGCTTTTGTGTTTGCTTTTGGACAAATTTACAAACTTTTCTGGTTAATGCCAAGTTTTAATCATCACAGAGGCACGATTGTTGTAAACCGGCTATGGCAAAATACCTTGGTTACCATTGCGTTTTTCCATAAACTCAGAATGGGAAAGAGTGACACAAAGAATGACTAAAAATACTTCTGCTTACCTTCTAATAGAGAACAAGAAATTCCTATTCATCTGGCTTTAGATGCTGTTCTCATACAGGGCTTTCTTTGTTGTGCTAGTTGAACCTGTTTTAGAACACATCTAAATATCATGAAGTTATGGTGTCATTGTGTAGATGGAGTCAAATGTTTGCTTTTGGGAAGAGGCAGTTCTCTGGCTCTTTATAGGACAAGCTAAATGGAAAAATCTGCTGTCTTTCTACGTAACTACTGGATGCTAAATGTTGAATTTAACTGTGTTGTGAAAGTTGCACCTGACAACAGAGGAGCTGTGCTGATGATGGTTTTAAGGCACAACATTGTTTGTCTCAGAAGTTGCAAAGGAAAGCTCACTGTTTTAAGGCAGCTGTTTCTAGCAATGGAGTTGCGTTAATGAAGAATGATGGTAATTTTGATATCCTTGGGTAAAGATGTAATATAAAAAAGCAAATGTGAAAGTGTTTTCTGTTACAGTGAGTGCGTTTATGGTCTGTTTAAATGCAAAATAAGAAAAGTGGCAGAAAGAGATCAAATACAAGGATTGGGTGACCTGCAGGTCTGTAATGAGTTTGAAATAATGGAGTGAAATCACTGCCTTTACAGTGACAAGAGAGAAAGATTAATTGTAACTTAGTCTTGCTAGCAAGAGCTGATCATTCATGCATCCTCTTCCTATCATTTGCAAGATATTTGACTCTTAAACTGCATGGGTTTGCTGTCTGTTTGTGATTTACTTCAAATAGCTAGCACCACTAAAAGCACCACATGAGGTAAGCATCCTTCCTGCTTCTGGTGGCACCTGGCAGCCTTGCCCTGTGGGTACTGGTGGGGCAGCTTCTGGAGCTGACAGGAAATGTTTCTCGTGTAGGTCTGATAAGGAGGAACTGGTGGAATTTTCATGCTATGCAATGTAGCATAGGCTGTTGTTTTGTCTCTGAACATTAGTCAAGTTTTTTTTTGCATTTGTTAAAATAAATGTGTTGCCAGTTCATGAAACTGAAAAAAAAACAAACCTAGGGAAGCCCTTACTTTCTCCTGCCATCTTCCTGCTGGCTTTTGGACTTCTAGGGTACTCTCAGTGTTGGAATTGTGTCAAGGTTATATTAAACTCATATCCTTTTTTGAGGAAATGGGTTTAACAGCTTCACTGGTGTCTTCCAGTTTTCTGTTCACACAGTAAAACTTTTAAGGAAAGCACCGAATAGTCAAAGTTAGATGCTGGTCACCCACGGTCACTTTAAGGCATTGGACATTCAGAGATAGATTAAATGTTTCAATTTGTGTAAACAAAATTCTATCTGAAGAGCACAGTTAATGCTAGATTTGTCTCATGCAGTAATTCACGGAACTAAAAATAGTTCATGATATTGTGACATAATATGGGAAATTCTGAAAAATGTTGCGTCCAGGGAAGAGTTCTGTTGGTTTTCATATTCTAAATACCTTCTCCCTGCTAAGAATATTGCCAGATAAAAAAGGACTTTAGTTCCCTAGTGGCAGATGAATTGCTTTCTTCTTTAGCTGAAACTGATGATTTTTTCCTGCCATGTCACAGGTAGCTGTGATGACAGTAATTGTGTGCCAGTTAGGTGAGGTTTTGAGAATCAGTTGCAGTTGAAATCAGGAATTTTAATTGGTGCATCTGAATGGAACCCATTTTAGTTGCTGGGAATTGCCATGTCCCATGCAATGTAAGTAGATGCTTGCATCTGCTTTTACTTGGGGTCAGAGCCCTGTTGCAAGGTCTGGTCTAAAAATGCTTATACAATTGTCAGCTGGGGGGAAAAAAAGTCAGATCAAACTAACACATGTAGTTAATAGGTAAGCAACTCCAAAAGAGAATTTTCTTTCTCAATTTTGTTATAATATGCTGTAACTTACAAAGTATAATTTGAATTTTTTTTTTTCTTTTTTTTTTGCATTGTAGTTCTGATGTTAGAAATCAGTGCTATGGAACTGCCTGACAAAACAAAAATCAAAATGCTTAAGATAACGTCTAAAGTGTCTGGCTGAGAACTTTTTTCACTGGCAGTAAAAAACTATAATAAATTAAAACTTATATTAAATTTTCTGGTAACTAATGAGGGTGACTGTCTTCTTTTTAGTTAATGAATTTTATGTGATTGCTGGACACTGACAGATCTGTCTACAACTACATTGTCATTGAGAATACTTGTCAGGCCTTCCAGTCCTTGAAGGGAATTTGCATTGCGTTTTTAAGAGTGAACAAACCAGAAATCCTTTCAACTTCTACTATTGGGAAAAGTGATGAAGGACAGGATAAACCAGATCAAACAAATGTATTAAACTACCAGAAGTTTCAGGGGAAGTGAAATAGGATGAATGTTGGAATAGAAAGGTAGGTGAATAAGTGTTGGCTGTGTACAGCAGAGCTCACAAAGCCACCAAGTCCACAAGGATGAGCAAAGCCCGAGCACTTGCACTGTAAGTAGCTGAGGAACATGAACATGGTCTGCTTGTATATGATCTGCTTTGTGCATTTTAAAAGGTGAGAAAGATCTGGAACTGCAGTGTGCTTTGATGCCCTAGAAAGAGAAAAAAATATTTTGTTTCCAGCTGCAAATTACTTGTGTTCAATCTGTAGGCTTGCCTGGCTCTCCTGACATGGGACTGAAGGTATCTCAGCTCTGAAACACTACTTTTCTCTGCATTTCCCAGAAAACTTCTTGATAGCATTTGCTCTCACGGAACCCATCTGTATGGCTTCTTCCACCTGGGTGCTTTGCTCGATGATGCTTTCTATGATTGCTTGACTCATAAACTGAAAAAATACTCTGTGTATAATTTAAGATACCTTGTTATAAGATGTTCTCTGCAAAAGGAGTACCCACTAGAAATTTTGGCTTTCTGGTGAACAGTGGCTGTACTTCATATACTGTTCAAGTTTTAAAATTCTCAATAGCCCATCTAAAGTGAGACATAAAGCATTCAGGCTGTGTGTGCAGTCACTTCAGTAAGTTTTGGCCTGGGATTGCAGAATGATCTGTGCACTCACCAGTTAACATCGTCATGAATTACTTCAGTAAAAGAGAGTCTGGAATTTATTCAGTTTAGGACAGTTGCAGAGGCACTCTTTATTGTTGTATTCTAACATGGATTTAGAGTCAATCTGTGTAAAGTAAATATATACCCTTATGATATGTAGTTTGTCTCGATCCCTGCTGGGAATGTAACTGGCCGGTGTATGGAGCCAAATCAGAATTGCTCACGTTGTGTCTTAAGACTATAATGTTTTTTTTTTTTTAATCTGGTAAAAGGACATAATCTACTTCATGTCTCACCATTTATCAAGGAAACTTGATATTGACATCTGCTACTAGAGTACTTATGTTACTGGAGTTCTGGTCCTGTGTATTTTAATGCTAGATATTCATCAAAACATGACCAGTATGTTTTAATTGTCAGCACATCTTGAAATATTAATCTTTCAGTAAGCAAGACACAAAGCCTTGCTAGGACAGAAAGTACCAGAACAGCATAAACACTAGTTACAAACAAGTCATGCTTTGAAGTGCTTTATATGCAATGAGACAAAAGTGATTTAGTGATTTTGGTGTCATCTTTTTTTTTTTTTTAGGTCTATATTTAGCTAATGTTGTTTTGGATGTATAGAATAGTATATATCGCTAATAGCTTTGTGCTTGTGGGTCAGAACACAATGCAAATCATGGAATAGATACAAATTGCCTAATCTGAGATAAATGTTGAAACAGTTAAGTGTTACAGAAAGGGAGACAGTGCCTTTCTATGGATTAATGTTTCAGAACCTCAATATTTTAAGTCCCAGCAGTAGATATTCAATTAATCTATTTCATGGGAATATTAGAAGTCATGTCAGATATGTAAAACAAAAAGAAATGATGGTGTATGCTGTGTGTTAAATTAATATTCCTGTAACAGAGCAATACTTATCTGCTGCAAGAAGATAATACATCTTAGAAGCCAAAGAAACCATATTTGAAATATAAATCAATAGTTCTGAAGTTTAATTATTCTATCATATTCATACTTTGCTCACCAACATTTCTGGAGGATATTGTGTAACTCTAGAATGTATCAACTAGACATACTGGAATGATGTATTGCAAATATGCAAGGCTAGGCAGAGAGCCAGATTTTATTCTCAGATCTACTTTGAGTGATTGAGAGAGATGAATTGGAAATTTGTGTTTTCAACTTCATCAGGTTCCTAAGAAAATGTTTGCTATATAGAAGCAATGGAAAATGGTGGTTTGTTGAGATATGCTAATTGTCTCCTCAAATCTAAAATTCTCAGACATTAAAATATAATTATCTTCAAATAAAATATGGGAGCAGTGAAACAAGAATGCTCTTTCATATGTAGTTGTGTTAGAAGTTATGGGCATTGATATAATGCACAGGTGTGTGGATAAAATCTGCTTTATACATGACGAACTACAGTCCTCTTCTATAGAAATTTCTGTGCCTAGAAAATTGATCACATACACCAAAGATACGTTGATAAAAAACATGATATCATACAGAGTACCAATCAAGTGTGGTTTTCAATGGTAGTAAGTCAACAAAGAAAAACATTTTATAGACAATAGATGAAATACCTTCTTAACTTGTGGGTAGATGTCTCAGCAGTTATTAATAGAATACAAAATCTTTCAACTCAGGAATATGTTTAATATGTTTACAGAGCTAACTCTGGGGTTTTTTTGCTTTTTTTTTTTTTTTTCCTTTTTCCTTTTGAGTGTCCTGTCATTGTCCATGCTTCCTCCTTTGCATGTGTGAAGTTTATGTTTTCATTTGACATAGCAGTACTAAAGGAAAAGGATGAAAAAAAAATCCTTATGTTGTCAGGGCCAGACATAATTCTGGACTTGTTTTGGACTTTACTGATACTGAGCTTCAGCCCAACTGGAGAAAAAAATGGTTGCATGAAGGTAAAATACATCCTATGTGTTAGTAGGAAGTGCAAGCAGCAGTCATCCCCAAAGGGAAGTGAAGAAAGAAAGCCAGGATCATGTCACTGAAAGCCTTAATGATGCATTTCTGTGGGCCACATCAACGACCTTTACTGCTAATAAGCATCCATTAGGCAAGTTCTGCTAAAAACCCCAAGTCTTTGAATACCATTTTCCAGGAAATAGATGCTTCAAGTTTGAAATGAATGACTAATACTGAGCGCAGTGCATTTCTTGGTAGTAATTTTCTGGCACAGGTGATAAGCATTACTGTCTTCCACTGGCAGCTAGCAGAAAGTAAAAGCTCTTCTAGTTATTGTGTGGCTGCACAGAAGTTGTGTTTGTGTAATGGAAGTAATACTGAGGGGGATGAGCGCTCCTGAAACTGCCATGAAGAAAATGACATATATATGCTGGTTCTTGTTACTGGAAATCATGATATAAGTGCACTACAGAAACACTATATAATTTTCCTAAGTTTTAACTTTTTCTGTCCCTGAAGTAGTTGGGTTTATTTGAAATATCAGAAACTGACTTAAGTTTCTTTGGTTTTATTAATTGGTGACTTAATTAGCAATGTATTTGGCCATAGTTAAAGAACCTTTTATGAACACCCCTTCAAGCAGGAGCTAGTGGGGGTGAAGTTTGTGGTTAAGCAACAGTTTTACCTCAAATAATCTGAGTTTGATGGATAAGACAGTGTAGAAAATTTACCGTATAACCTTTTTAATATATTTAGGCAGTAGACAACCTTTTTCAAAAAGAAGTCTCTTTATCAGCTATTGTGTCATGAAATATGAGGGGACTGTGACTTCCTCGAAGTGCTGTAATGTTTACTTTTGAAAAGATTAAACCTTTGCAACGCAGCAGCACTTCAGCTGCAAATCTATGTGCAAGTTATAACTTCCTGTTGACCCGTAACTTCAAAAAGAAAATTGTTCTAGGCTTTATTCAAGTAGATTTACCAAAAGCTTCATTAAAACATCGTTAGTGTTGCCCAATGCAACACCACATTTGCAAGATGTTGTTTCAAGATGCTCATAAGCCAGGGAAATGGCTAAATTAATAGCTTAAAAACTACATGCCATTTTACTCATAGCTCATCAAACATATCCTTGTTTACTTACTGCCTTGTCGCTATGCAAGGAACAGCAGTTGTGAGAATGGTACCCACTCTTTCTGGTTTTTACCATTAGGGGCTTGGATGCCTTGCCAAGAAGGATGTGTGATTTGGCACCTCTTTCTTTTTATCCCCTTTGTGACAGGGGAAGCTGAAAAGACTCCTGTCACCTTGTACTGCAGAGCCAGTGCTGCTTTGCTTCTCTCAATTTGTCCCGTGTAAGAAAGCTGGGCAAGTAAAACTAGTAAGTTTCTGTGATTGTTAGTGGGTGAATGACTCCCCATGGCATATGGAGAGCAGCTAGGAAACGTGGAGGGAAAATCCAATGAGCAATGGCTGATTTAAGAGAGGGAGCAGGTTAGGATTGCACTGGTGTGTAACATTGCCCTTCATGTCCTCATTCTTTAAAGGGGGGGATGTTGCTGAACTCTGTACTCAGAGTTCAAGGTACCACAGAGATGTGTTACATTTAAGATAACAGAGTTTATTTGATTTCTTTCTTTTTATTCAATAAAAGCTAGACTAATGTGCAGAGAGCACTGAAGTTCACTATGAGGTTTTGTTAGTTCAGGCTGTAAATTTTGCCACATTTGTGATGTGTTTTTAGCATTTCAGAACATCTGATAATTACTTCTGTTAATACCAGATCACTATGACTTTCTATGTAAACCACAGGATTTAAGAATAGATCAATATTTTAAAGAACTATAAAAATGGATGAATCTGCTCTGCTTTCTTTTTGTTATCGAAGCCTTCCTGAGTGCAAAGAAACAATAAATGCTAAAGTGCGAGTTTTAAAACTGCTGTAGTTTCATTTCAGAACAAATAAGTGATGTACTCCCTTAAGCTTTTTTGGGGAAAAAATGAACAGCTTGTAGTCAGAATTTTCTTCAGTGGTTTTCAAATATTACTGTAGGATTATATTCAGTAACCTTTTTCTCTTTACATTTAGCTGCATGGCTTTGAGGTACTTAAAATGACTCACACATTGTACCATGACTTAAAATCTTATCCCTTTGTATGTGTAGAACTAGATCTCCCATTTTTTGAAGCCATTTTAGTAACTGGCTGAGATTAAAATGATTAAAGAGCCGAAAAGCGATGGTAGATGAACAATTATATGTGTATCTGTGAGTGTTAAGAAGGGGTTTAGATGTACATTTGTGTGTAGTTTACTTTCTTACACATAATGCTTCTAGGATGGTGTTAGATGTTTAGATGTTGATTTGATTATATGCCTGTAGATCAGGAAAGAAAAGCAATTTAAGTACTTTTGTCTCTGATAAAGAAGATGATGGTAAACAATAGCATATAGATGAAGAAGAGGACGAAGCAGGTCAACCAAGTAATCTGCGCAGGGTGATTCTTAATTTTGTTTTATAACTGTGTATAAGAGATTTTTCTTAGCACATCACAAATGAGATTTCAGTATCCACCTTACAGTGCAGTTTTGCAGTCTCATTTTGCTGTCTTCTCATTTTTAGTTTTAATTTTGTCTGCAAGTGTGTGTGGGAGGAAGTTGTAACTGAGGCTTTTTGTTAAGGAGATGCTCTGCAATTTGGAGAACAACAGAAAATTATTCTTAAATTAGAATTCTGTGTTTGAAAACTTATTTCTGCAGTTCTGTACAAAAGAAAGATATTGCTTCTCATCGTTAGGACATAAAGATTCTGTGTTTTTTCCTTGCAGATGAGTTATCTCTGTGTTCCTTGATGCTTAATGCGTATGTGGTCTCTATGTGAAGACATATGCCCCCTTTCATGTAACTGGTAAAGTGCTAGTTAATAAAACCAGCTGAAGTTAGCCACAGCAGGTGTTAACAATTCAGTGCTTTGGTGATACTGGCCAGCATGACTTGAATCTGGCTGAATTATCCATTATTATTATTATTATTATCTTCTGAGATGTGCTAAACTTTGTTTTCCGGATCTGGCAGCTTAAAATAGGTCTGATGTTGCTGCGAGGAGCTCAGCAACAAGCACCTTTGAAAACAAGGTGGCCAACTGGGAACAAAACACCTGAACCCACAGTCTTAAATACCTTTCCTGCATGGAAAGGTAAAGTAAACCATTACCCATTCTTAGTGGTCTCTGAAAGCATCAGGGCCCTCTTGTGCCTGTGTGAAAACTGCTCTGCCCTTCCTCCAGGGGATGGGCCTGACTGAAAGGGTTTGGAGAGTTGCCCCCTGGCACCTGTTTCTTGCAGTTGTGTTCCTGGTGTGACTAGTATTTCTAACTGCAAGAAAATGGAAAATCTGTCAAAATATAGATTCTAACCTTCTACACAGAGAAGGAAAACAGGGAGTAGGTTTTCTAGTTCATTCCCTCACCTACGTGTGGTGGTGTGCCTTGTGTCACTGCCTGTGCCCACCTTGGTCTAAGCCAGCTTCTTTTCTCTGGTCTGCCTACGTGCTCAGCTGCTTAGGTATGGAAGTGGGTTAAAATTAAATTTTTTTCTTGTAGCCAACAGTGTGCCTGTCTTGGGCAAGCATGCTTGGTTTTGAGCTCCCTTCATACCCTTGGCCCCTGCAGCATCGTGTGGCAGTGCTGGCTGTATCTGAGGTGCATTTTTTGTGAGCAGAGTTCCCTACTGTTTGTTTCAAACTCCCTACTGTTGATTCATGTGGATTATAGATTTTGTATTACAAGAAATAGGGAGTAATTATTCTGTTTTCACTTTCACTTGCACCATGGACAATCTTATATTCCCTCACAAGCTGGCTCTTTAACCTGAAGAATGTAATTTGTTGACTCTTGACCATGTGTAGTAGGTCCTTTGCCATGCTTATGATATATCCTTTTGTATTCTCTCAATCTTTTTTGGATTTTGGGGAGGCGTGGTCATAACTGCATGAAATATCCAAGGCATCATTGTGTTATGGATTTCTGTAGCAGCAGAGCGATGATTCACAACTCTTTTTTTTTTAAAGTTTCTTTTTACTGTGTATTTGGAAGCAAGTCTTTCATCTCTTTTATGCATGGTGAAGGGTAATGGTGCTGTTTACTGTTGCCACTCTCTTGTGAAAGATTCTAAATATATAGAGTTGTAAAAACAAACATCACCACCCCCAAACCACAACTTTTTGAGTTCTGTGTCTATTTCTACAGCTTCAAATCAGTAGGTCATCTGATCTCGTGCAGTGCAGTTTTCAGAGTATTTTTTGCTTGTTTGGTATGATGCTCGGCTGCTAATGTGGGGTAAGAGAAGGGAATATAAAAATGGCCCAAAATGGATTTTCAGAATAGGAAGAAGAAATTTTACTTCCATACACAGGGAGAATTTCAGATTGTTCTGATTTTTAGATCTCCTGTGTTAGTTATTCCACCGCCCCCTCCCCCTGTAACCTGGTTTAGAACTAAAAATAGTAATGAATTATAAGAAAATAAATCTGTTTCTATTATCATACTCTTGGGTTAATGCTCTGGATTTTTTCCTTCTCAGATGTTTTGTCTGTCTAAAATCAGTTTGTGTATATCTTCTCAGACCAGCCTAGATATGTGTTAAAATGCTGAATCACATTACAGTGAATATCTATAAACAAGCAAATTATTTGGTACCATGAACATTATAGCATTAGATCTTTAGTTGTTCTTCGGTGGCACCTGTGCTGTTTGTATAGCGCTACTCAACTTTAGAAAAAAATGGTTATTCTTTAGTTTTAGATTTAATGACCTTATGTTCGCATTTGAGAAACCCTCTTGTAGTTACTGATTTGGTCAACCTATTTAAAAATAAATTAAAAAATACTGAGTTGAGCATCCATTGCTATCTTGTCCTGAGAAGACCTTGTCTGCAGAGAAGACAGAGTGCAGTGGACATGGAGCAGAACGTATATCCTATCCCTGGTATAGAAGGCTACCATTTTCCTTTCCAATTTAACTATACTAAATGCCTCCTTGTTACTATTTCTTTGTACCACTTCTGGAGATTAGTGATAAATGTGGTGGGGTTTATGTATGAGAACTCCAAGTAAAAGTAGTTCGGTACAAGCCTGAGGGTGTTTGTGCTGTTGCTGTTGTGCTGCTGGTGACTGTAGGGTGCAATACCTGTCTCCTTGGTAAGTGGTCCAGTGGTCAGGCTCAGAAAGATCACAGAGCCTAAAACACATCAGAGGTTGACTTAACTATTGTTATAGTTAAAGATAGTAACACCTCACATTGTCTAGGTATGACAGCAGCTATCCTTTTCGGAGTTTTTATTTTTTAAAGGACATAACATTATTATAATGTTATTATACTTGGGCTTCATAAGCATAACTGTCCTCTGTGGCAAAGGGAGACGGTTTGCGTATACCTGGTATCTGATATTCCATGAAGACAAAGAATGTTATCTCCTGTTTTCTGCCTCCCTCACAAATCAACCTTTTCTGCCCGTTTGAGGTTGCTGTTACTCCCATCCTATTCCCACATTGCAGTTACACAGCATTTGTTTCCAGGCTCTCAAGTCTTGTTGTTTTCAACATATTGCTGCCGGGACCAGGCCCTGTGGGATAGACAGTCTTTTTTTTTTTTTTTTTTTTTTCTTTTTGTAAAAAGTATGTTTTCACGTTNGACAAGGATGATTTCACACTTTCTTGTTTCATCACAAAACACACTTTAGAAAAAACCCCAAACAAAACCCCCATAAAGCAAACAAACAACCTCATGTTCCCCCATTCAAGCAACCTATCCATTTGCCTCTGGCTCTCTTTTCAAAGCAGATTGGTGGAACTGGTGAGAGATGCGTTTCTTCAGCTGTGCCTTACTATCTTAGCGAAGCCCTGGGAACTCTTTACAAAACACGCACTCAAGAGAGGCCGTAAGAACTTGACAAAGATGCAAACATCTATTTGCCTGCAGTAATAATTTCTTTTGAGTGATTCACAATATATCATATGCTTATTCAAACATTAAAATATTGCTCAGATCTAAGTGGGTTTTGTTTCTGTCTTGCTTGTGGATTTTTTTTCTCTCTCTGAAAGAGTATGTTTTTATTAAAGTTAGTCCACTTCAGTAAACTTCCTTGGTACTGTGTATTATTTATTCTATAGAAATGGAAGTGTTACAAAGACACAAAATACTAGTCATTGCAGTGTAGGGTTGTTGTTAACCCCTCCTGCCCCCTTGGAAATCCAATGGTTTATTTGCACTCTTTGTTTGCATAACTTTATAAATACCCTTTCTTACCCAGAATTCTCCTTTTTTTTTTTTGGTGAGAAGTGATGCTGAGCACTTACACGTCTTGTTCCACACAGCAAAGCATAAAGTATTTCTTTTAATTGCTTTTAATTTATTTTAATTGCTGAAAGTAACTGAGACAGTGGGCAGTGCTGATGCTATGCTTTTAATTAATTCTGGAAGATATCTTTCTTTTTCTATATTTTGAGCTTTGCCTTAATGTATCCTTAGTGAGTATAAAGTTAGGCTCTGTAGATATCCCGAATACTAGGTGTTTGAGTATAATTTAATAATCTGTGTATTATTTTAAAGACACACATAAGCAATAGCTGCTTGCTAATAAAATGCATTTACTGACCCATGAGTGAATTGATCCCTATGACTATTTAAAGCTCAGGGCTCTAAAA
This sequence comes from Nycticryphes semicollaris, assembly GCA_013400055.1. Lineage (NCBI taxonomy): Eukaryota > Metazoa > Chordata > Aves > Charadriiformes > Rostratulidae > Nycticryphes > Nycticryphes semicollaris. The sequence continues at coordinate 884,335 of VXBJ01001550.1, forward strand.
GTTTTTTCTCTTATCTTTATGTTAAACAATGGAAAGTTTTACCGTATGTTCAAATAACGTCTTCATCAGGTTCACAACAGGATACCATAGTTAATTTTCAGTTGAGTGCTTTACAGGATTTTCTTTTTGCTGGCTGGTTGGGTGAAAGTCTAGACACTGAGAGACGAGGCGTTAGAGGGGCCTCACAATATCGTTATTGTGAATGGTAAGTAGGAGCAGCTTCCTCTGATGTACGGACTCCATGCCCAAACCAATAGTACAAAGGCATAGCTTTTGTTCACGGGGATAGGGGCTAATCCGAATGCTGCACACTGTGAAAAACCTTTTATGGAAGGGGGGAAAAACTTGCCTTGAAGGTGAGAGGTCAGCAGTTTAACCTCTGACCATAAAATAAGAGACTACTAAAGAATGGGATGAACAAGGGGGAAAAATACTTCAAGTACTCCATTCTTTGTTTATCAAAAATGGGTCAAGCAAATGAGTGTCAGGAATGGTTACAGGAGTTCTGATGGGACACAAGTGAGTCTGAAGATGTGTGCTGGCTTAGCTCTGTATTGCTATAGAGTTTGGAGCTTGCATAATGCTCTCTTCTCAAATGTTTGATAAAGAGATCCCCAAATGAAAATTGACTCTTTCAGCAACCCTTACAAAGTACAATTACTCTGCTGCCCTCCTCTCCAGTCCAGATCAGAGCCTTTTTAAATTTTTTTTTTAATATATTTTGTTTTAATCTTGCTTTGCATACATTAGTAGCATTTAGCATTTGGCCTTTTAGCTGTCTCCATTGTTTCTGGACTGTTTTTTTTTTAATTCATAAAGGGGTATCACAGTTATAACCTCCTCACATGCATTCATCAGGCAGTGAGATGGGTCTCTTTAGTTAATGCCATGGGTCTTTGGGTGGTCAGTGCTATTGTACAACAGCAGGGGAGGACTGTTTCCAATCTTTGTGCAAAGGGAATATGGAAGCTTTCCCCTGTGATCTCATTTTGGTATTATCAGTGCTGGGAATTTAGTTGCAATCCAATTAGAAATGATGGAAGTTATGTTAACTAATAGTTAAGCCTCCCATATTCTCAGGTCCACCCATTTGGTCTGATTGGTTATGCTACTCTTGACTCAGACTGGCAGAAGATACCAACAGAGATTAATATACTTAGTGTGTTAAAGCTCCCTGCCTGGCATACAACCATTCCTTGTGCTTCGCTACGTCCAGCCCATGAGAAGCACTACTCCTCCCTCCCCGTCTCTCCCAGCATGCAAGAAAAGCAACGAAGACCTAATGCCTTGCTTGTGCACCTCTGGAAGTTTTATACTTCACTGGCCATAGATGTGCATTATATATGAGGTAAATTCCTCTTCCTGCTTCACACAAAGGGATTAAAGTTAGGCTTTGTTGTTGACCCTCTTCACATGTCACGTCTTCAAACATATGCTTATGGCCTGGACAGTTTTAGGCCCCTTGCATTAAGAGAAGTGATCAGTGACCACCAGCATTCCTCAGCCAGACAGTGGTAGGACTTCTCAGCACCTGGGGAAATCGATTTTGGTACATGCTTGATTTTACTTGTTCTTGGAAGCAGCACAGCCTCAGACGTTATGTTCCCCCTGCCCCTGAGCTGGGCTTAACTCTTTATTTCTCAATTTCATATGCACATCCATCTTTCTTCTTTTTAATTGCATAGGGGTGAATTCCTCAGAAAGGTATTACTAAGTGTACTTCCATGATCTGACACGTCTTCCAATGAGAGAGAAGACTCTGCATTCTCTTTAGGATCTCTAGAAACCCTTTTGGGTTTACTGATTTCAAAATACAGTGTTTTAACGGAGAGCTTGTCAAATCTGCAGAGTTGTTTGATAAATCATTTTTTAAATGAAAGACTTTGGCTTGTGGCTGTGGCTGGACATACCTGTGCCAGTGATTCCTATAGCTATTTAGTTACCTATTATACTCTTTTTGCCTTGCTGTTAATCTGTTATCTTGTAACTTTTGCAGTGGGCAGCGTTCAATATCAATTATGACTTTTATAGGCTTTTCAAAGTTGATGGAAAAAAATGGTGTTCTCAAACCAAAATGACCTCGGGGAAGCATCAGAATTTAAAAGGTTTGTGTATTTTAGAGTAGGTGACCTTCCAGTGTCTTGTATTTGAATTTGGAAAAAAAGAATAGGGTTTTTCTCACCTAATTATTTCTTCTGGAATCTTTAAAAGCGATCTAGGCCTCTTCTATACATTATGAAAGGTGGCTGGTGATGTCATTGTGTTCTGGAATAGTATCTCATGCAACATGTCCCTATCTCAGGAAAAAAATGGGTTAAAAATGGTAATGCTGTACATAGTTCATATCTCCTTGCCAAGTTCTTTTTTTCTGACTAATTGTTACTGTGGTAGAAAAGTTTGTGATAAAAATTACTCTCTGTGTCAAAAATAAAGTTTCGAAGTCCTGCCTATCTTAAGGTGTTATGTTGGTTGTGGGGGAAGCAAGTGGCAAATGAGCATGGACTTAGGCTAGAACACAATTTTGTTTCTGGAATCTTACCTGTCTCTTTTTCCTGAAGAAAACAGGTATGCTTTACAGCTTTTAACACAATGTTACTCTGTGGAATTTACTGACCCCCCCCCAGGTGGGACTTTGAGCTCCAGTTCTGTCCTGAATGTGCTTTGCAGCATATGTGGACAAGACACTGCTCACAGACCTTCTGTTTTGCCTAGAGCAGATTAGTCTGCTTCATAGGAGTGAATAATTTTAGCAATAAAAAGTCATCCGAAATATTTTTTGAAATTAAGATATGATAATTGAATTTCCATAATTCTTCAAATCTATTTTTAGTCTTTTCAGTTATGAATGTATTTCCCCCGCTCTCGCAAGTGTGCTGATAGTGTTTATCAGAGTGATGGAAGGCTCAAGATAAGAGAGAGTTATCTGAGGCTTGCTTGAGAGAGAGTGTTTCTCTCTACTTGGAAGGTACACCAGTGTTTTTGTACGCTATATGTTTTCTTACTAATTATCAAAACAATTAATTAAACAGGTGCTATAAGCAGACACCTTACTTCGTATAGGTGTAATTTACAAATACTTCGTATCCCACTGGTTATGAAATTGTTGGCATGGGTGTTTATAGTTAGGCTTCATTAAGAAAAAAAAAAAAGAATTAGCTGTCTTAAAGCAAAGCAACTTCTCTTGTACCTAGCTGCATATTGAACTGTTCTTGATAAAAAGTGCATGTGTGTGGTTAGTGATTTGTTTCTTCTGCAGGTAGGGTATTTTAGCACAAGAATTTACTTGTCTGAAAATATTTTAATACTTCCTCCAAAAATTCATTTGTATGCCTTATGAAGTCTAGTTGGAGCCTCTGTGATTAATTCTTAGTATTCACAACTTTTTGTTTTCCTCATAAATGACCGATGAGACAGTGGTATTTTCTTGAGGCCTGTCTGGTCATGACTTAAATTTGTGTTTAGATCAGAGGTTATTAGCCGTTAGCATTGATTTCAGCTGTATACCTTTGGTGTCTAGGTTTCACACACACAGCACCGCTCAACTATTTATCCTCAAGTTGAGTTTCCTTTTGTTTTCAGAAACAAAAGGAAAAATAAAGGTGAAAGCTGCAGGTAGTTACCAAATTGTTACCAAACTGTACTGTTCATTCAGATCATTCTTCAAAACGTTGCTGTGGTGAATGTGCAGCCATGGCAGCAGTACTGCCTTACTGGTGGAGGTGGCAAAGATATGGGAGGACAGAACATGGGTGTGAAATGACTCGAAGTGATAAATGACGTGGGGCTTGTACGTAGCCTGGGGTTTGTTTACTGATCTTCACCAAGAAAGAAATTGGGTAGATACAAAATGGATGCTAGAATCATACAGTACCTCCAACATATGGGAGACCTAATAGCATCTGATTGTTTCATGCAACTGCTAAACGGAGGGAAACTGTGCAATGAGAAGGGCAGTGACTGAGAGGAGACCTTTATATGAAATGCAGATTAATGTAAAATAAGATGTAATATTACATGCAGTGTCATATATTTCAGCCTCTTGGGCATGCTGCGTGTTGGTGGCTGTTACTGTTATGCAGGTTTATAGGTGCATTCTGAAATAGTAGCATCAGATTTATTTGGTAAATTATTGTTTTAGATGAGACATAATGTGTGCTGTTGTTGGTTTATTAATGACATTCTGTATTCTTTCACTTCAATAATAATAATAATAATATTTTTTCTCCATGCTAATATTTTGACTGCTGTATATCTGGTGCACACACATGCATTACTCGTGGTTTTCCTGTTCTCATCTCGCTTCTTTCTGCTGTAATGCTCTTCGGAAACTAAAATTAAGACCTTAATTGCTTCAGAGGCAGAAATACTCAGTTCAAACATATGGATGGTCCCTCTTTCTATAGTACTGCCTTCCTTCCTGTAGCCCTTACCTGTCCATCCCCAAACACCCTGTTGTTTTTCTGAGTGAGCACAGGTCTGTTTCCTCACTTCTGTCTACCTTGAGTGGCAGTAACTGCTCTCAGGGCCACTTCTTTGCCTCTGTGACCAGCTACCGACCAGCCGGAGCCCACAGCCTGGCTGGTGTACCCTGGGCTTTCTGATCGGTGGGACACCTGGGCCTGGGTCGAGCTCCCACCCGGCAGCATAGCTGTGTACCTTGTAGGGTACCTTAATAACTGAATCTGACATACATTCTTGTACTTTAAGGACAGCTAGTTCGAATGCAGACTGCTGACATGGGAGAAGGGTTCTGACCTTGCCTTCTGGAACAGCTCAATTTACAAAGAATGTGTTGAGTTCTGATCACACGTGGGACAAGTGTGCTGTTTTGAACTTTAGCTTTTTCTATTAGGGCGAAATATATTGTCTGCTATTATCCTACTGTTAAATTAATTTTCACTATTTTGTTCAATGACTAATTTTATTATTATTTCACCCCTTATTCTACAGGGTGAAGCAGGCATCAGACATTGAGGTTTCAAAAGATAAAATAGATTTGCACTCTAAACACATCATAGTTAATTTGTAGTTGGATGTAAATTGAAATTGTGCCTCTACATCACCCTCCTAATTTACTGTTCTGAATAAGTAGTACTTTAGAAATCATTAGAGAAACATAACTCTTCTGTTTTATCACTGATGTATGTGATACCAAGAAATGTCCTGGAGAGTTTCCTGGTTATTGAATGTGCTTTGGGATTAGTAACCTGTAGAGGCTGAAACTCAGATCTGCTGCCTCCAAGGCAGCGAGACACAATACCGTTGTGGTTACAGCCCTTCTATGTATACTGGGATGCTGTTTATAACCCATGTTTTACTGACCTCATTCTGGCAGCTGTAAATACCTGCAAGAAAAGTCTTCAAGTTGCTTTTACTTTGTCTTATAAGTCTTATTTGTCTTATACCAAACGTCTGTGCTTTAAAGTAGCTAACCCTGGGCTTGCACAGAAGTATCCTTTCATTTATGCAAATCAATGTTCTTCTGAATCAAAAAGAATTAATATTTTCAAGATCTTATGCTATTTGGAAACCTGTAATGATTTAGTGCAGCAGGTGGCTGGCAGGACTGAAAATCAGAGCATGTGCTTTCTAATTCCTGGTGTGTTGTGCTTATGGCTGGGCCCATGTTCCAGCTCTGCTGAAGCAAATAGGGATGAATACTGTTAAGGAAGCTTGACAAAAAAGAAATGTTTTTTTCTTGGTGGCCTCTGTAACCACTTTGTGACTCCTCAGAACTTTGAAGCAATTAGAGAGAAAAGAGCAGAGATGTGCAGCTATGTCAGAAAGTTTTTTACTAAAAGATTAATATATTTTCCAGTGGGAAAACACCGAAGAAATACATTCTTCCGTGTGTTTTGTTTCCCTTTGAAAGGCTTGGCAAGGGAAAAGTGCCCAGTTTGGGAGCATCCCTGGGAGGGATATGCTGTGCAGTATGCTCCTGTCCTTGGGAGGTCCTTGGTGGGGATCAGAGGGGTCTCTGTTCTCCCGGATGTCAGGTGCCAAAGCCATGGTGCAACTGCTGGGTCAGCCTGAGCCCCTTGCTTGCAGTGTACATTGTGTGCGGTCACTGGCTTGGAAACTTCTGGGAGACCCTTTCTTAATGTTTTCTTTGTTTTCTATGGAAAATACGCAAGGTTTGGGGATTCTGTATAAGTGGCTTGGTGAATGACTAAAATATTTGCAGTGGCTGTGTAGACTATATACTAGTGGGGACTTGTAACATCGATGCTACCGTAAAGGTTGTTTCATGTACTCTTTGTCCTGACTATGGCTATTGGATACTGAAACATGAGTGCTTCATGATAGACTGAAAATCCCAGCTGATTAGAGGTTTATTAGCTGTTGGAGTAACACTGATCTTTCTGTAAGCAACCTCTTAGCCTACTCTTGTGTTTTGTTCTTATCAAAAGTTTAGCGTTGACTTTTAAGGATTGGTATGTGAAAAACGTCAAAACATTGATTTTCAGCTGCATGCTGCCTGTCGTAGACAAATCAGGGCTGAACGCATGTGGTCTAGCCTATAAAATTTTTTATCGTTGATTCTTGCTCACATGGAGGGCCCTTGGGACAGATGGCCCCTCGCTGTTGATGGTTCGATTACAGTGATCACCCACAGCTTCTGAGGAGTGCGAAAAAAAGAAATTGCTTTCTTTGTCAAGGTGTTTTCAATTCAATTCTCACCCATTAGCCCTGTTTGGTTAAGTTTTGAATTACTCCATCAGGTGACTGATGAGTTTATTTTTTCCCCCAATGGTATTAAAATGGATTTGGTATAAGATGGAAAGCAAAAGCAAAAAAAGATTTGTGCTTATTGATTGGTGCTCCTTCATCTTTATTCTGGTTTAATGTATCATGAACAACAAAGACAAAAATGAACACTGAATCAGAATAGGCTAGAAAATACATATTTTAAAAGCTATTTTAATTGTTTAAAATCTGTGAACTGTTTATACGTACAGAAAACTATATATGTAGGCTATGGCTAATTGATGTGGTTGTTATAGTTTTAGAGCTTTATGTAACTGAGAATATTTATGATTGTTTTAATTTAATTTGTAGCAGATTGGTATGTATATAAATTTATGAAATATTGTCTGATAAGGTTTTCATAGTCAGATGTATTTTGGTTGTGGTGTGGTGCTGTAGGTGGTCTGAAGAGTAGGAAATGGTCAGGCCAGATCCCAGTTGTCAATGCTGTTCTACTTCCATCCCTTCCTTCCACAGCCAGTAAGCATAACGTGAAAGGTTTGAATTTCATATAGATGACATGAATTGTAATGGGAGAATGAAAGCATAGGGAATTTGAAACTGTGTTTTTGTAATGTGCAATTACGTTCATTTTTCCCAATGTTATTGTTCATTTCATTAGATCACTGCACCAAAACTTCTTTGAAGAAGAGACCCAGTGACAGCAGAATTTTGTTTTTTAAACTTTACTCAAACATTATCAGTGGCTTAAAGCACACGTGGTTCTCACTTGCTGGTTGTTTTTCTACCTCAGTTCTTAGATCCTCATTTTCATGAGTTGTAGTTTGCTCGCGATTGCAAGTTAAAAGCAGGAAAATTAAAAACAACACTGCAGCTCCAGAAGGCCTACAATTGTTGCCTCACTTTACAAGCTCATTCTAAAGACTTAGCAGTAAAAGAAACTCTTGCTTATCTTGTGAAGAGGCCAAATGAAAGCTGAACATATTCATTTTATCTGTGCACTATCTGTGCAATGAACTCTCACCCTGATTAAGGTTTTATCCTGAAGCATGGCTAATAGCATTGTAGCCAAAAGGACGCTTTCTTTCTGTCCCTAGTTAGCTGAAGTGACTTACTGCTCTGTCCTTCAGTTGTAACAAATTCTTGGGCAAAAAGGGATTGACCTGTAGCTCTTAAGGAGATGGCAAGTTGTGGCTGGGAGTTTTAACCAGCTGCTTGCTAATAAAAGGAGAAAAGTACTTATTGCCTAGTTTGAGTGCGTTACAGACAGGGAAACTGGAAAAATCAGAGGAACTGTCAGATCCAAACCCTGTAGTGTCATCAGACAAAGCCCCACATTTTTACAGTGTGGGAGGCTGAACCTTGTGTGTGATTAGTTAGAGTTCAATATTTGCACACCTTTTCACATTCTCAATTTTCTGAGTACTTTGAGGAACAGCTATCATAGAAGTTAAAATCAAAATACTTGAAAATAATTCTATGGTAAACTTTGCAATCAGTAAATCTATTTTGTGGCTTCACAGTGTGATGTGCACGTCAGATTCACACAATATACACTGTGATCTGTGAATACTTTGACGCGTAGTACTGACCTGCATGTAAAAGCTGTGGAGTTGCTGTGATGTTGTAATGCTGTGAGTAGCAACTGAGTTGAACCCACTAACTTCAAATGCGATTTGTGTTTGTGTGGAGTAAAGAAAAATGTGGGGTGTGTGGGTTTTGTTTAAAGGTAGAGTGACTCTTACAGTTGTGGATTGTTCCCTTTGTTTTCCCATGTATTAGAGACAAAATTCTGTATTTCCATAAACATGGTGTGAAACCATTTTTTACGTTACATGTCTGGGGAAAGATTCAATTAAATTCTGAGCCACTTGGTAAGGCCATGAGTAATTTAGTTACTTGTGATTTGGGGCATTTTTAAAGTATAAGTCCCACAGAAATTATTTTTAACTACGGTACTGTTTTCAGCTCATTTGAAAGCCTGCACAGCTTATGTTTGGCTACAGTTAAAAGCAGTTTCCTGAGGAAAAGCTTCTTTGCAGGAGGAAGATGTTTTCATCTTACCTGTGAGGAGTCAGTCTTTGTAATTATGTTTCTGAACCTGACTGAAAAGTGACTGATATAAATATCACATTTGTGTTTTGCAAATGTGCAACCAAGAAGGCTTAGAAGTGGCAGCTACCATGACTGTCACTGAGGCGGGCTGCTAAAATGTTATTTTCCATCTTCCCTTTTCTAAAGGGCAGTATTGTGTTTGTTAACACTGTTGTCATTTAGTTCACACTTTAGTTTGTATGAGAAAAGTTAAGAGGAAAAACGTCGTAAGTCACACTTTCCAAATATCTCCTCCAATATTAGTGAGGGTGAGGAACCTTCAGTGCCAAAATAATTTTTCAGAATGGGGTATAAGCTTTGCAATCAGTTGAAGTTGAGGCAGAGGCCACTCACGTGGTGTAGGGCAAGGAAAGGGGACAAGAGACGCTGGGGTCCTGTGTCGTGGCCATGCTGTGGCTTATTTTGAAAGGTGAGTCCAGGTTCAACATCTTGCTCAAATTTTCTGCTGAGGTTACTGTGTAAGCACCTAGAGACCCAGAAGAATCTCATTGTATTAATATATAGCAGGAAAAGCTGGCAAATGCAATGCCTGGAACTCATGACGTTCTTTGTAACTGACGTGGTTGTGAAGTCTCAGTATTTCACTCTTAAAATTGTCACTTGGTATTGCCGGTCTTTGGCTGGAAGCAGCCAGCTTTCCAGGGGGATGTACTTGTTTTGGTGAAGCATTTTTTTGCCTTGTGTTCATTTACTATTTGCTGAAGTAGCAACTTTTTGAACGTGTGGTGGTAATTTAGGAAGGCACGTTTAGTGGGCAGTGTGTGAAAGACTAAAGAAATCAAAGGTGCTGGAATGTTAAGACTTAGTATTTTAAGATTAAGATTTTGTAAATATGTGTTCTTTTGCTCTTGTGAAAATTCTAAGAATGGGGCTGCATTCTGCAATCAGCTTTCTGTGGAATTGTTAGAATAGGCTTAATGGTCTCGTAGAAGTTTCAACATTCCTTTGATGAGCAAAAAAATACATGGACTACGTGATTTGCCTAAAAGTATACTTTCAGGTATTTTCTACAGTGGCACTCTCATTTGCATATTGTCTTTAATCTGACAGGTTTTAAGTGCAAGAGAAGTTAGTGAGTGTTCCTTAGTTTCACTTTTTTTATGAAGCTGCTTCAATCTTTTTTTTCTTTTTTTTTGTCCTTGTTCTTTCTTTTGATTGCTGATGCTTGGAAAATACTGTAACTCCTTTCTTCCCCCTGCTTTTCCACGGCATCCTGCTCTTCCTCCAGCTGCTGGCGGGTGCTCCACTTTGATCCCCCAAACCTAGTTGCTGAAGACCACTGTTGCAGTCAGATCTTCCTGACAGCAATGCCTCCTGTTCCTGCTGCACCTCTGGCACTTCATGTATGAAACTGTTAACAAGCAGATTTTAATATGATACACAGAAGTCTTTTTTTTTTTTTTGGAAGAAGTAATCTTTTTATGTGAATGCTGTTTTTTTCATCAGATGATTTCATCCGTGAAAATGCTTGGGTTGCACATTATGGTTCATCTCTTATTTTGTTTCCGAATCACTGTTCTAGTAATAAAATACTATATTGATACAAAAGCGTCATTATAATTACAGTTGCATGTTTCTGTCAAATTATTTTAAGTATGTAGCAGATTTTTGCCTTTGAACAGTAGTATTATTATAAACTTGGTTTAGAGAAATATTTTTTTATTGCTGAAAACTACGTATTTCTGACAAAACCAATTCTACTTATTGCTTAAATGTGTGTTTATAAAGCTGTTTCCTGAGACAATGATACATAATTTCAGCTTTATCAATTATATTATGGTGTTCACATATGAAAAATGATCTGGAAGTTCTTTTTTTTTATTCCAGACAAGAAAGAAGAAGTATCTGCAATAAGCTTTGCTTTGCTGCCTTCCTTTTCCTTACTATGTTTCTTCCTCACCCCCATAACTCCCGGCCCCAGTTTCTTCTTTCCCCTCTGCACTGACAGCTTTTTTCCGAGGAATATCTTTACAGCATCAGAGAAAATACAGCTGTAAGGATACTGAGCAGTCATCTAGTCCATTCCTCTGTCCCAAGACATGACCAACTCCGCTTGGCAGTCCTTTTGTCTATCCTGCTTCGTAAAACCCACAGGGATGACGATTCCTCCTCTCCAGGAGAATATTGGACTACTTAATTAATCCGTTTCATTTTTCCTTAGCTGTGATTTTCTGCTTGAAATTATTCTCTGCTGCTATCAAGAGAATTACCTGAGACGATGTTTCTCAGCATGCGTTTGTAATTTCTGTTCCATTACCAAACTGAATGTGTGCTAATTAGCTTTTAGTTTTTAATCTGCAAGCTTAATGATTGTGAAAAGTATTTTTAGAGTATATTTAACTACTGAATTTTTGGGAAAGTTACCACTCGGAAAGCTTTCTCTTTTTTTGTTATAGTTCCGGATGCACCACTTCTATAATCTACTCTGTCATATACATGTACTTGTATATTTTCTTGGATTTATTACATAAGTTAAAATGTTAGAAGTGGCTTTCTTAAAAATACAGCTGAAATGCTTTATGAAGTTACCTCTTTCGGAATAGATTTTTGGAGGGAAACTGCCTTGAGGATATGCATTTTTTCTTAGTATGTATACTACTTGCCTATGCTTTTCTTGTGGAGTTGTTCTAGATTGCAACATTTTGAATACTTTTGTTTTTGCATTGCCCCCAACTCATTTTCTTTTTGTATCAAGTGTACAGTTTTGGTACCTCAACAGACCTTTCTGTGCTTGTCTCTCTTCTGGCTTGTACCAAGAGTTGCATCTGCTTTTGATTGTGGTCCTGAGGGGAATAACCGATTCTTTCTGAATCTTATAAAAAACTTTCTTTTAAGATATGTATAGACAGACTTACATGATCACAAATGATACGAAAGTCGTCAAATAAATCAAATGTCACCAGTTATGTCTAGCAGTGCGCTCATGAGTTGCAGCCTTGCAGTGGTGTGAAATTCACACCTGGGCAACATACTTTCTAGTGCTGTAGGATATTTAACAAAGGAATTTTCAAGCATTACGGGGCCGTGCTAAGACGTACTTTCGTAAGAAATGTCTGTCCTGGATGTGGTAGATGTAGGGAGAAGTGGTGTTTGTACATGCATGTGACTATTTACACATGCAGTGCACAAACTATTCTATGTGTGTGCTTAACAATTTCCTTTTACTACTAAGTTTACTTAGAATTGTTGCAAAGTGTTTGTCCCAAAAAGTCTGTTAGGAAAAGAAATTGAGGAGAAACTCAGTAGTTCCTCAGCCGGCTGTGGCAACAGCTATTTCTGAGTGATTCTCATCCTCTCACCCATAAAATCAGCATAAAATTGACCTAACATTGCCAGATCAGATGGGGTATCTGGAAAGCAATCCTCAGGGAAAAGAAAAGTCAGTCTGTGTAAATCTGAAGATAAAGTGCATAAAGTTGCAGAATTGGATTATACTTTCTCTTTTTATTTTTAAACCAGTACACTTTTGTTTCTTCCTTTGCAGTGCTTGTGAGAAGTTGCACAAAGATGTATCAGATGCTGCCTGAGCTTAGCTCCAAAAGCAGAAACAAACATAATCTTTTGCAAAAAGCCCAATCCCTGACTCAAATAATTATCATAAAATCCCAAGGCTTTTGATAGGTGTTAGGGTTTGGTTTCAGAGCATGAAGGCATAAAAAGAGTATAGTAACCTTCCTTTTTGAAGTACAAGTCACATCAGATTTTCTTACTTAATAAATGTGTGGCAAGTACCTACTAAAATAACCAGTTAAAAGCCAGTAATAACAACTGCGAAACCCAGCTCAAAGCAGCTGGACAAGTCTTGGAGGTGAATAAGTTTTGCTGAATGTAGGACTGAATGTTTTACTTGAATTGAGTTAGGAATATTTTTTTAAATGTTGGCTTTTTTTGTTTTCACAAAGGAGTATTAAGAGCATTATTCTGCCTGTTTAGATCACATGAATTTAATTATCCTCTCATGATATTCATACCCTTTCATGATATGAAAATAAATGTTGTTATACTTGTAGTTCACTGAACTGGAATTTACTTTAGAGTTTTTTTCGTTATTTCAAATGAGACCAGAGTAGTATGAGAGCTCCCTAATAATTTGAAGTGAAGATAGCAAACTGAGCAGGACACTATGTTACAGTTGCAGGTTTTATATCTATTAGCGTTATCAGGGCACCAAACAAAGTTATTGGAGCTGTTGATCTTGTTAAAGGGTAGCCCCATGCAACGTTGTTCAGCTCCATTATAACATCACTGAGATGTGAAGATACTACTCATTTTGTGACACCAAACACCAAGTTACCTAGAGCCAAGTTTTGCTTAATTCTGAGTTTATACTTTGCTCCTGATTGTGACCTTTAAAAATTATGCTTGGAGGTTTTGCTCTTGCAATCTGCTTCCTTTCTTGAAGCCTGGTGGTTATACTTCCACTAAGAAAGAAATTACATTTCTTTCCCATTTAGAAGCTTATAGATTAAACATTTTACAAAGTATTAAAAAACGCTGCGTTTTGTTACTGTGTTGCTAAAGGTTCAGTATACCCAACGTTTCTCATGTAAATGTACTTCCCATCTGCCAAAATAATCTGCCCGGTTTCATTGCAACGAAGAGGGGAGCCTGCCAAGTCCGCTCCTCCCTGGCCGTGCTCCCTCAGCCTGCCTCACTGCACAACGGTCCTGCACCTATGTGCAGATAATAACTCAAAAGAGTTTTGCAATAGAAGCAACTGTTGCAAATGGTACAAGAAGACGTGGGAAGTTCTGAGCAAGAAATAGGTGATAAGAAACGGAACTAGACACAGCTGGTAACCAGCTTGTGTTTCATGAGGTCTAGCGAATTCTTAATGTTGGGTGAAGCAATCCTGCTTTCTTGTCACCACAACTCCCCATTCCCTGTTTTTGCTTCCTTTTTTTTTTTTTTTTGACACAGACCCAAGGGGTTTGGGGAACTAGTCTGGTGCTGACCTGAAGAATTCTGTGCAGTTGGTTTGACCTTGGTCAGTTCCCTCTTCTAGTTAAGGATGTAGCCACAGTCCGCACTGGCAGGAGAGAGATGGTAGCGCAGGATCACCAACAAGTAGCTGGTAGCAGGAATGCAGTGCAATCGCTCCTTTACAGAGAAATTTATGCTTGAAATGTTTGTAAGCATATGGCCTTACATTTGCAAGCTCTTTTGAAGTATTTTTTGGATTCTGCACAATTTCCAGGGGTTTTTAGCAAATAATGTATGAATTGCTTTTAACACTGAGTTTTTGATATCTGCTACCATGCTTGCTGCTCCTTGAATTTATCAGAGATAACTGGTGATATATAATTACTTTCTTTTTCATGATTCTAAACTGGAATAAAAATAAGAGATCCCATACAGTATGAGCAGTGAGATACTCAGACTCCATTACATAGATGCATTTGTGATTTAAATACATGCAAAACAGATGGATGAAAAAGGTTTCAGTAACTGTGTTTATTTGCTCTTCTATTTTTATAAACATAGCATCTTATCTGTTGTTTCATGTCTGCCTCCAAAAGTTCTTCTTCCCCATACTAGATGGAGGAAGATCCCTTGTGCAAATAACTTACATTTTCATAAAAAATAGCTGCAGAACCCTCCCTAGATGTTCTTAGGAGGGCAGATTTGCTTTTCCAATGAGAAGAGTTGAATAGCCACATTTTTATCTAAACTCTTGGTTAGATTTGAAGTAGATGAACATTAGGTCTAAATTAGTTTGAGTTGATTGACAAGTTGACTTTTGCAACACATTTGAAATGTATGTTCCACTGTTGGTTTAACATCTGGCCTGGGGTGAAGGAAGTATATGGGCTTCTGTCTCCAGCTCCTTGTGATTGGGCCAGTGGCAAATGCGGGTGCAACAGCTGCATGTTGAATAGTAGGACTTGAAGTCAGCAGCTGGGAATGAAAATGCCATCAATGGCATTTCCCTTCCATTAAAGCTTCAATTTGCAGAAGCAAACACACGTGGGAAGATGAAGAAGAGTAGAAACCTCCGTACTTTGCCAAAAGTGGAGAACCCCCCAGTTCTTATGTAAAAACGTAGCAATAATATGGAAGTTTCTGATTTGTCAGACAGTGCTAGTGGTAGAGACTCAAGTTTGAAATCGAAGTACATTTCCCAGACCTTGGCTCCTCAGAAGAAGGTAGCCAAGAGGTTGCAGTTTTCATCAGCCAGCTTCCCCCAGCGCCTTACAGCTGGGTTTCTCCATTCATTTTAGTGCCTTCTGGCACCCAGAGCTGTCAGTGGTGAGAGGATCTGCCTGATGTCGGCCAGGACACGAGCAGAAAATGGAGAGCTCTCCATTTGGCACAGCCTGGGCATCCCTTGCAGGAAGGCGGGTAATTCCACTTTTAGCACATGCTGCTGCTAATCTGTTGTATAGAAGTGCTGTGAAGCTTCATGGGTGTTTGTGGTACAGTTTAATAGCAGCACCTTGGGAAGGTTTTGTACTGAAGGAGATTAAAAGCTTTGAGCGGATGGAGAGCATAATTTGGTTTTTGTTGAAAGATTATGGTTCAGCATGTTGTGTTAGATGCCTTCAAAATAATGTTAATTGTAGACTAATATATAGACTAAATAACACCGATTATTTTGATAATCAACAGTTTATATTAGGTTGATGAAGACTTTAAGATATTATTGAAATGTTGACTTTAAATGGCTCTGAACAAAAAATATTCATATATGCTAATTCTTTTAAACTCTTCTTTGAGAGTGCTGGTTACACTGGTACTATCTTTAAAATCACAAATGGCACTTTTCTATTCCACATAGAGATCTTTGTTTTACCCTTCTTATCATTTTACGTCTTTTTTTATATCACTCTATTTTTTAATTAAATTGAAATGTGAAAATTGAATATGAACTACTCAAAGGTTAAAAAGAAAGACTTGAATATGAAAATAGTTTGGTATGTTATGAGCTGCTACTGTATGTAAAACAATAAACATATAGTTTCATAAATATGAAATAAGTCTTTTTAATAATCCAGTATCTTCCTTAGTTTTTAGATACATTTTTGCACTTGCCTCAAAGCTTGACGCTAAGCTGACCCTCTCTTTAATATTAATGTACTCTGACTGTAATACTCTGTTCCTTTGCCTCTGATTAATGCTGTCTGTCAATTATTTACAGATCCAGTGGTACTGTGGAAGTTCCCGGAGGACTTTGGAGACCAGGTTGGAAACATGAGATTGAACTTTTTTTTTTATGTTAGAATAATAATAAAAAAGCTCTCCTATTCAGCTGTGGAGAGGCAGATGCTAATGATAGCGGGGAGGAAGTCTTCACCCAACTGGTGGCTTGGTGATTAGAATGCGTTTGTGACAGGAATATGCAATAGCAGTTGTAGACCATTGTATGTCATAATAATTCTCTGTATCATCTTATTTTGATACGGAGTATTTTATAAACTGTTTCTGCTGAAGGTGTTGGGGTTTTTTATTTGTTGTAGGATTGGAAAATATGGAAAATTTATCAACAAAACTTTCCCAAATGTTGATGCTATAAATTGTGTTAACAAAAACCACCAGAACAAAAAAAGTTGAAGAGCTGCATGTGTATGTCCCTTTAATGTCAGAACCTGTGTGTCCTGTTTCTTTAATCCTTTACAGTGCAAGATTTTATATATTTATTTAATAACATTTTAGAGATAGTCTAGTTATTTGCTTGGAGGAAAAATAAATAATTCTCGGACTTTTGCAAGAGACAATGATCTAAACTTACTTATTTTGAAAGCATGAAAATCCAAGTTTCTACCTATAATTAATCCCTCAATGAAAGTTTATGTATACAGGACTGATCAATTATTTCACTGTTTGTATTAATAGCAATTGATTTTTCCCTTGGACTATTAAATTTATTAATATTAAACTTTAATGAAACTATTAAATCTTATTATTTCAACAACTCTCAGATGAGTTCCTCCCATGGAAATATTTTCTTTTTAGACCAACAGTGTCAAACATATTCTTCATTGGAGATACCACCACAATGGATGATCTGGAAATATTTTTGTATGGTAGACCTTGATAAATTGTTGATTTTTTTTTTTTCTTTTTAAATCAATAGTACAGGTTTCTATAAAGACAGCTATAAGGTGATTCATGATGAAAGGAATAAATATACAAACATAGAAGGCAGGATGTCTGGTTAGGGAATAGCACCAGTCAGAAACACAGGCAGTTTATAAGATAGTTATAAATAGTACATGAACAAAGTGTGCTGTTATATATTCTTAGCTAGACATCCAGCAAGTTTTGATAATTTTCCTGGCTGCTGAATGATCATCCTCATTATCATTTAAATTCTTTATTTTTTCTAGTTTGTTTTGTTCTTTTTCTTTTTCCTAAGAAAGACTTGATCTTAAAAAAGAAAAAAAAAAAAGGGGGAAATTATGTATGAAAAAAAAATGGGAGCTTATTAAATAAGTCAAAGGTTATTCAAAGAACAGCTGGTGTAGAAAAATGATTAGAAGATGAAGCCCACCGAAGACTGGAGGGGGATCATACAAAGATGCAATAGACATACCTAATCTATAAAAAGCACAGTCCTCAGGCAGCTCCCTCCCTTTTGGCTCTTAAAAAAAAACTATGCCTGCACGTTGCCTCAGCAGTGTAGGGAATCTAGTGTTTCAGGTAAATTGCTTGTGTTCCTGGAAAACAGTATGTTTTATTCCTCATCCTTGCGGGGGAAGTTTTCCTATTAGAACCACTGGATTTGCACAGAATATGTAGCAGCTTCTGTAGCAACCCCCTGAGCCAAGGAGTCATGTGAAATCAGTAGAAGCTGCCTGTGCGCATGTGTGTGTTGAACTCGGTAGGTTTGGATTTGGAGACCTGAACATCTACTAAATTTAATATTTTTTAAAAATGAGGTCTCAGTGAAACTACCAAGGCTAATTTCAGTGAAAATTTGAGGGGAGAATGTGTAAAGAAAAAAAACAGGAAGAAAGGAAGAAAAAGAATATTCTCCATCCTATTTTCCAGTCATTTCTATTTTAAATGTAAAATGTGTGAGTTAGTTTTTGGATGTATCCCAAAGAATCATCTTTCCTAAAATCTAAGGGCTGTCTGTTTGCACAGTGGTGTGATAACAGCGGGCAAAATATTTTCCTCTCTTCCTGAATTTTTCTACAGTTTATCATGTCACCTTTTTGTTGCTTTCATAATGCAAAGAAAACTTGTCTAAGCCATTTTGATACATTCCTCCTCTTTCTCATGTTTGTCCTCTCAGTATGCCTGAACTTTCCAGTGCTTACGCATCTCTAATCCTCTAATCTTATTCTTGTGGCCTGCCATTTTCTTTTCTGCTGGGTAGTATTCTTTCAGTTTCCTTTTTTCTTAAATGCTGACTTTCCTAAACCTGCTTTTTCAAAACATCTCTTCTGTTTTTGATGGGATGTAGAAACTATAGGTGATCAAGAAAAAGAAAAGATTAGTGATTTGTCAAAATCACACACAGTCCATTAAGTAAAAGAAATATTAAGGCACAGTTTTGGTACCACAAAAGAATATGCAGGATTCCTTGTTGATTTCCTTACTGGCCAAGACTGGAGGCAAACCACTTATTTTCTGTCTGGTAACTCTTCAGATGCCAGAGTGAAAAGGAAACAGGAAAAACACTGAATGGGGAAAGAAAAAAAAAAAAAAAGGCAATGTGGGAAATGAAAGATTATTTCAGAAAGTTTGAGTGTGGAATTTTTGGTGGTTTTTTTCCTTGGTGTGGTTTTTTTTTTTTTTTTTTTTTATGGTGAGAGTAATTAGCTTTATTAAAATTAACTTTACTACTCTCAAAACTATCAATTAAACAACAAACTCATGCTGGGTAGAATTCTAAGCACGAAGAACCACACTGCCATTTCAAAGAAAATCTTTGTCAAAAAGTACCTCAAAATCCAAAAGAACTAAACCATTTCAGACATAGTGTTACAATTAACTGTTATAGTAGCATTAATGCTATAAACATGAATTTGACAATGTTAAAAAAGTAATCTAAGCACTGTCGAAAAAATGTGAAGATTTCCAGTTTGAGCATATATAGCTTTTCCATGGTTGTTGTCAGAAGCTCACATCTGGATGAAGAATGGGTTGTAGCAATTAATGGAATATTTAATTATTTAAGATAGATTTTGAGTTTATTTTCAAATATGTGCCTTACAGGCTCTCTCTTGTAGTATGTCCAAAACTCCTGTTGTGCTCAATGGAATTTTTATGATACGATGTGTATGTTCTTAATCTTGAAATTCCTATTTTGTTTATTCAGACTGGTTAGACTAGAGTTTAATTTCAGCCCTGAGAGCTCATTTTCAAACAGAAGTCTATTTGGAGAAAATAATAATGCTATGATATCTGGGGAAAAAAGAATCTAGTAGTTTTTAGCTCTTCTGAAGAGATGTGTTTTCTTTTTCAAATTGTTGTCACCCAGTAGAACTGAGACCTGCTGATGGTAGCTGTCCCCTCATGGCAGTGGAGTCAGTGGCAAAGCTCTGGTGGTGTCAGATGTGTCCAGAAGCCTCCAGGGTGCCTCTATTCATAGTTGTTCTGGTAATAAAACCACTCAAGCTCCCGATAACTTCATTGGATTGAAGCATTCCTGGGCAAAGGAGTGGTGTTGGCACAAGGAAGGATGAGAGCCCAGTGCTGATAGCACCAGCAGGACTTAGTGGCTCTGCCAGAGGCACTGCTGCTTTCTCTGTTGTCTTAACCTTTGAGCCATGTGAAGTCTAACATTTCTTACAAAGTTTGTAATGACAGCTATTTTGGATATTGTTTTTAGCTGTGTAAGAATTCAGTTGCTTTTTAATCTGACTGCTTATTGGATAAAAGTGATTTCCATCTGCAATAGGTCCCCGAGTATGTAGTGTGTAGAAAAACTGATCCTTTGAATAGTTCTTATTCTCCCTTCTAATCATGCAATTTTTTTCTTTAGCGTGACACTTCTCTGCTGGTGAAAAACATCTCACCCAAAAGACCGTAGAAACTGCTAATATGGCAGGAGATGGTCTTACCAGAAGCCACTTTAGTAATATGAAATATGACAAGGGGTTGTTGGCTGAAGATGTGGGTTAAGAAAGAATTGAGACCCTGCATTATATTGTTAGTTGCATTGCAGATTTTATCATTTTATCCTGTTGTCTCTTGCTCTCGTTTTCTAAGGAAGCAGACTAAATCTGCTTT
Source organism: Nycticryphes semicollaris (assembly GCA_013400055.1). NCBI lineage: Eukaryota > Metazoa > Chordata > Aves > Charadriiformes > Rostratulidae > Nycticryphes > Nycticryphes semicollaris. The sequence continues at coordinate 904,339 of VXBJ01001550.1, forward strand.
TTCGTATCAGACTTTTCCAAAACCCTGCAGATAAGTAACTAGCAAATGACATGGCATCCCATGTCAGGAATCTCTATTTGTTCTCTATGACATTACTGTAACACTCTTTGTGTTATCTCATATTTTGTATCATAACATCTGGTTTTTATTTTTAAATGTCTCACTATGCAAAACTCACCACTGAATTGTGAAGCCTTACTCCTTATCCTGTAGTGACCCAACTACTAAAGCCTAATATTCTATGTGTAAATCTATCATTCATGTGAAAATATTCATATATATATAAATACATAGATACACATGCATGTTTGTAAACAGCAGTTCTTTAAGGAATAAATCCCATGAAGAACTAATATATTAATCTTCCCTCAGCAAAGCACTTACCGTGCACTTTACTTTCAATGTATGTATTGACTATTGAAAGTTAAGCCTGGCTTAAATGAATGTTTCGTTGGAGTCAAAGTGCTCAGTTTCTTGCAGGATGGGATATTTAATTGCATGGATCACAGCAGCAATTATATAAATGAGGTCAATATAAAGGAGATTATATTCTTTTTTTTTTTCAAAGATTCAAATAATAGCATAAGTTTTATTTTTAGAAAGAAATAAAGAAGCTCCAGAAGCAAGCTAAAGTCTGTTGCCTGGGTCAAAATAATGTGTGGAAGCCAATTGTGATGATTTTGTGTTCCTCTGTCTTCTCCTAGGAGAGCAGTAGGAACCCAGGAGGTATGAGACTCTTTACACGCTTCAAGGCTGCAGGCGTGCTGTTAGGGGATACATCTCACCGGCTTTCTGCATTTGATGGCTTTGTTCCTTTATTCTGATGAGGCTTTAAATACTTGTTTCAAATGTTTATGCGAACTAGATAGGTGCTTGCTTTGGTGCTTTTATTTTTATCAGTAAATCCTAAAAAGGGTGTAGGGATTTTGTTGCTTGTGTATTAAAAAGTTTGATTAGCATTTGGGTACCTCAGTACTAATTTTCAAAAGTATTTTTGTCTAAATGTTACACATCATTGTTTGGTTTAAGGGTATTTTGGAAGTTGAATCCCAGTGTAACTCCAGAGAACAATTAAGCCAGCTGAGATGATGGCAACATTGTGCATTCCAAGAAAGTTTTATCAGGTTAAAATAGTGTCCTGTGATTTCCTGACACTTTGTGTTTGAAATACCTATTATTTTTGTTGAAGAACACTGTATGTGTAAGGCAGCAATGCTTTCTGTCTATGCAAATCACAGCTGATACGTGATCAGCAAAAAAACCTTGAAGGTATATTTATAGTTGCTAACTGCACTGTGTGAACAGAAAAGATCTGCCTGGTCCTGATAAATATTCTGTGAAATAACTGCCTATCTAGACATGCTGGAACACCCAGATCACTGAGACTCTTACATCATTCAAAATGTAAATATTCCACAGTGCATTTTCTTTTTAAATGAAGAGACAGAGTAAATACGAGACCTTTATTTTTAAAAATCATAAAAGCCCAATCCTGAAAACTTGGAAGTGTCTTGAAATTTTATGGACAGGTGGCAACATCAAGTATGTTTATTTTCAGGGTTTTGGCAGTTTTGTTTTATAGAGCTTTTAACTTAAAAATGTTGAACTTGATCAGCATATGGTACTAGCCAGCCTCATCTCTACCAGCTCTTTTGTTATCTTGTTATTGTTATAGGTCTTAATGACAGTTGTAAGCCATAGTTGTGGATGCAGGGGTTAGTCCACCCTGGGGAGGAGAGGAGAAACAGCAGTGTGGATTATGGAAATATGAATTGATCTAAAAAGCAGCTCTCTTGTAACAGAATGGGACTCAAAGAAAGACTGGGGAGAAGCTGGTGAAAAGACGATGGAATATGATGTGAAAATGATCATTTGAATGCTTTCCTTTTCATTCCCAGCTGCTGTGTTCTGGTGAAAAGACACGCATTTGTATATCTTAAGGCTGGGTGAAAAAGGGCCAGATGAATGGAATTACTTGTTAGATATGTTTTCATTTTCAGTCAGATAAATTATGTGCATTTTAATAGACTGTATGCATATGCTAGCCTTTTTTTTTTATCATACAGCTGTGATATTGGGGGACTACATTTTGTAGATATGTTCTTTTCTCTGTTTGCTCAAATAAGTACAGTATTAATATTTGACTGTCCTTCAGCTATTCTGTATCAGCCTATCGAACTTGGCATATTCCTACAGCCTTCAGCGATGTGCCAAACCAAAGAAAAAATTAACTGATGGTTGAAACGGTGATGACAATCATTTGGAATATCTTCCAGAAAGACTGCCAAATTGTCATGTGTGATGTCGTTGTTGATTGACCTCAACTGCCCTCAGAATATTCCAGGCTAATGTCACCTAATTCCTTATTCTGTGCTACGTTACTCTTTCTCGTCTACTTGCTTAGTACCCTCATACACTTTCATTTTTGATATGTTGCCTCTGTTTTACTTTCAGCATTGCTCTTGTGTCTTGAGCTTACTGCTGCTCTTTGAGGAATATCCTAATTAGCTCAGCCTCTCTTCATGGTTGGTACTGGGTGTAATATTCCTGAACCTTGTGGTTCATTCTTGGTTCTTGCTCTGCCGTTCTTGATGATGATTTTCTGCACAACTGGGAGAGCATTTGAGGCACGTTGGTTCACTGTTACTGCTACAGGTATTTGGAGTGTCACTTCAAATAATTTGTTTATATTTTGTTAAATGAAAAAACTTTATATATTACTTATGTTAGTAAATGGTCTGAGATCAAATGCCATAATCCAAGTGTGATGAAATCAAGGAACAAGGGCACTCTGGTGCCAAAGAATGAGACTTGATGGGACTGAACTCAGGAACTGGACCAGCAAGGGCACAGCTAGCAGCAAGAGCAAGGCGCGTGGGCTGCAGTTGGAGTGGTCCAGACTACATGGTTTGGGATCTTGCATGGTGATCTTGGAAAAGTGAAGCAGCTCCAGACAGGTGATCACAAAGGGAAATACATTAATCAATCAGAATATAATTATTTCTGGTACTTGTTACTTCTGCATAAGTTTTCAAGGCATTGTGAAATACTTTGCTGTTAGACTATTTGCTTCTTCCCTAAGCAGAGGTTAGGGAGTTTCTGGGTTTTGCATGAGTCACCTTCTGTCTGCAGTCATTAATAAAAGCAGAATCAGAAGATACACATCTGAGAAATAATCTGTGTCTGAGGTTACAGTGTGTACTTACCTCTGTCCTTTCTTTCACTAGGTACTAATGGCCGTTACTAGAGAAAACATACTGGGCCAGTGCAGACTCAGTGCATCGGTTTCTTGAATTGTTTTAGACTAAAGTCAGGAAGAGGGAAGACCTCTTTCAATGTATAGAGAAATCCTGCTGTAGGAACAGGTTTTTTAAGTAGTTTTCAGGAAGTGTGGTGAATACTTGGATTAGATACTTGTGAGTGCCTTCCCTGAGCAGGAGTAGCTTCATCCTTCTGGATCAAAGTGAAGCAGCGGAAAATCTTCCTGGCTCTAGCTGCTTGTGCTGCCTGGTGTGATGGTGGAAGTTGCCTCCCCCTCCTCTTAGCTGTTCAAAGTTGGCTTATGCTATATCGCAGGTCTAAGCTAAGCTGATTGACTTTGTGCTGAAGTGGCTGATGGATGCTCACATGCAGAAAATCCAGCTTGAACTCGTTGCAAAGTAAACTCTAGAAACAATGTCCAGAAGGTCTGGACAGGCTCTGCCATAGGAAAAGTGAATGTACATTGTGTATCTCCTTGGGAATGAATACATCTAATTGTATGTCTGTTGCATTTTATATTTTGTGATAGTCATCTGTCTGCATCTGGTAACACAAAAGATATGCTAGCCATTTAAAATTATGCTTGTTTGCTTCTTCCCTGCCCCTGTTTGGTCTTGAACTTGTTTCATATCTCTTCAATTTTTTGACACTGTTGATAATGCCTGAATTTTGTACTGAAAAACTATTACTACAAGCAATTCTTGTTGGGCTTGTTGTGGTAAGGGTTAGAATTTGAACTATGCTGTCTAAACCAAGAAATAACCGTTTCCTTTATTAAAATATCAAAATAATTGTAATTATGAAACAATAATCCTAGCAGGTTCCTTAGAAGCTGATTTCCTTTCTCAGTTCTTTTTATTTTGGCTATAGATTCTTCTAGCTCAAGAAACTCAGCCCAAACACGTAATCAGTTTCACTACCCTTTATAATGCAATGTGGTTCCTCAACTTCTTCTGCAATTAATACAGCCATCTGAGCTGGCACGCTTTCTCACAGGACTGCACATCTAGAGGTGGATGAGCCCAGGCAAGGGTTTAGCTTTTGAACTGTCTCCTCTTATGTTATCTGCACAACTTGCTCTCTACTAGAGGTATTTCCTCTTGGCACGGCACCCAAGTTGTTAATTAACTTATGTGGTATTTCATTTATTAACTACTTTTAAGTTTCTGAGTTGCTAGCAAAATCAGGATTTCATTGTGGCAGATGCTGTATGGTCATGTTATGAAAAAAATCAGTGGAAAGTTCTGATTCTAGAATTAAAAGTTTTACTCCCCATCCTGAGCAGGCCAACTCTCGCATATAAGCAATCCGTGAATCTGGTGCTCATGTTTCCGTGTACATCAGTGCTGGGCATTTACTGGACAAACCAATTGTTCAGTAGAAGCTTTCTAGGCACTCTGACCCAAGTGTCAACTCTGGTGTACTCATGGTATTCCTCAATGCTGTTTTGCAGACATTTCTGAGACTGAAAACTTCACTTTAAAGCAATATATTGAATAGGTAGAGTTGGGTATGTTGCGAATAGGGTCATTTCTGTCCTGAGCTAGCAGGGTATTCCAAGGTGGAATTAAAAACTAAGAGGTAAAACAAATAAATACAATCCAATTTTAATATGCATTTTATTTTATGGTGGTTATTTTTTCACTCCTTGAGAAACAACATCTGAACAGGACATGCAGGAGATTCTCAGTGTTGCTGCCAAATACATCTTAACTAGTGTTGTAAAGCAGTGGAAAATCCTAAGACATCTTGAGTGAAATAAATCTTGCTGTCCTCTAAGCTATGCAGGATGACATGGATTTTGACCTGGCCTCCAAAGACTTATGTAATTGGATTTTGAAAGTGAAGTTTGTCTTATCTCTATTTTAAGACAATTTCTTTGTTGAGTTTCCAGATAATGTTAGAAATGCTGTTGTTGAAATTGTGTATTAATAAAAAGTCACTTTTTCCCTACTGCATGATAGTAGAAACAGTGTGTCACACTCTAGTGTCTTTTTTTTTTTGTACAAAATGCAGTGAACTTTCTTAAAGATCATAAATACTACCTTAAAAGTTAAATATTGCCCACATAGTAATCCCAAGAGTGGAGAAAGAGCACATTTCCTGTTTTTCCCAGCTCTGTGATATTGCCTAGGGAATAATGGTCTCCCTGACATGAGCCAGGGAACTTAGGGGGAGCTATTTATTAGTGCATGGGATATAAATGTTATATGATTGCTGTTTGGTGAAGTAGTATTTCTCTTGGGTTTTTTTGCCTTGCCAGTTATAGGGGTAGATGGTAACATTTCAATTGACACTTACTCTAATGGGAACTTTCTTTGGGAATAAGGGCATTGTCAATTTTTGTGTTTTTATGATGAGTTCCAGGAAAGTTGAGGGTTTTTTTTAAGTAGGTAATTGAACCTGTGCTGAACTTAATATTGTTTTAACTATTCCGCTATTTGTAGCTGAGCTTGTTATTTCAAAGTGAACTTTGGGACCCTTTGTGCTATGCTGGACACAACTGTGGCTGAAATGTGCTTTATTTTTAACTAGTTACATTATGAGATTCAGGAACAATTAGACAAATAGACCCCAACATTTTATTACATAATAAAAATATCTGAATTTTTGAACTTACTCTGTAGTTGTTTAGGAAGCCTTATTCTTCAGTCTTGCAAGCTAGTGAGATTAACAAGTAGTCAGGGTTAATGAACACATTTGTTCTTTTCTCCTTGTAAGGTGCCTTTGAAAGATGCTCTAAAAGCAGTAAGGTCTTCTGCGGACTGCCTGGGATGTCAGCCTTAGTCTGCTGTACAGGGCAAGAGTGTCCTGTAATGTGCTTCCAGTTGGCGTGTGCTGCACCCTGTTCATGTCACTGTTCTAGTCATTAATTTTCTTCTATTAATTTTTGTGTTCACTTAACATGCTGTTAGTTCTTAGTGATGTTGTAACAAACATCTGTAAATTCAGTAGCAGATGGAGCTTACCTTCAAGTCCACGCTGTCACCTCTATGACAGCTACCTGTTTAAGTGATTCTACTTCTCTAAGATCTCAACATCTTCTTGTTACCTTGATATCAAACTCTTTCTGTCCTGCTGCCTCATCTGTTTTCATGATTTAACTGTGCCCTTATAGCTCTGCAGAGCACAGAGCAGCTAGACTAAGCTACTAAAACTCTTCAGCTGCTGTCTGGCAGGAACCAGGTAATGAACCAACCCTTTCTTCCTTCTGTCCTCGTCTCGGGCATGTGACTGAGAGATGCCCAGGAGGAGAAGAGATAGGGATCAGGAACAAGAAAAACTAACTCTGATTGGGATTCTGTAAACAATCTTCTTCTCATTTGCAGATATTCATCTCCTCATTCATTTTCGACAACAAATACTTCTGAATAAGCTTTAGAAAGATGAAAACAAGACACTTTTTAGAGAGCAAGTTGTCTTCTCAAAGGGTCGATGTATAAGTGTTATGAACAACCTGATTCTTCTGAATGTCAGTCAGGCTGTAGGGCCTCTCCAGTAGTTTATGGGTGAGCCAACTAAATGAGGATTAAAAATTGTTTTCGGCACTAGAGTAGAATTTGTGTTCTTTTGGTCAAAACAATCTGCGATTACAGGAATGTGCACATAGCTTGGTTTAGTAGAGTTTTCATCTTTCTTGTTTGTCAGGGATGTATGAGCTTTCATGTCAACTGAATTGGGATAGAATTAGGCACCAGAAAACACAACACTAACCACAACCTACTCTTGTAGTTGTGAGATGGAAAGAGGAGGTCAATTTTCAGGTCAATTTTGTAGCAATTGCACAAATTTTCTTTTTTGTCTTTTGGATATAGTATTGCAACAGGTAGAGCTTATAGGGCAGGTCTATGGGTCTGTGCTTTGCCACCCCTGCAGCACCAAAAGTCCTCTGTCATGTAGTTGTGTTACCCCCACCTTTTTACATCATGACTGCATTCATCCTGTGGTGTTACACTGCAAATGAAATGTGCTACGTGCCCGTGACTTTTGTGGACCTACCCCATAAGTACGACTAGGAAGGCAATTAGTAATTGCTATTAAATATTAATGTTCCTCCAAGACTATTTCAGAGAATTCTTCATAATTTGACTTTAGACCTAGAGGGAAATTTGAAATATCCAAAGGTGAAAACACAGGAAATCAACTACTGATTGTATTTCTTTCCAGTGTACAAAGTGAGACTCCTCACTACGTCTGGAAAACTTTTTTGTTTCAAATGATTTGTAAATACTGAAGAAGTTGTTGCTTATATTGCAGCAAGCTTGTTAGAGTCACATAGTTGTGCACTTCCACTTTCCAGTGTCTGCTGCACAAGTAGCCTTGAACTCCTGAAAAATCTAAATTGTATGTACAGTATATTTAACAAATATGGAAATGATAGCTAAAATATTTTTAACTGGAAATTCTGTATTTTTTTAAAAAGTGAAAAAAAAAAAAAAGCACCATGTAATTTAGTGGTTCGTTCTTGCAACAATGAAGTTCTGGAACCTTTAAAGTACATATTTATTTCTTTCTTAAGAGCTTTGCATTACTACCCTAAACCATTTGCATTTAATTTCTGTATCCTTCTTTGCTTTAAGTGTTCAGAAAGCAGCTGATATTTTTTTTTCACCCTAACGAGATAGTAAATAATCACTGAATTATATACTTTGGAGAGTGGCACATAAAGGTTAAAAATAATTATAAGATCTGATAATTACTTCTATACTTTAGACCTTTGGATTTCCTTGAGTGTAATATAAGATTAAAATTTTTATAATCTAAACCATTTGGATCTTTCTTCTTTGTAGCTGCAATTTTCTGATGAGATTTTTAGCAGAGGTAAGAGCTGAGTCTTTGAAATATAGCTACTTCTGCTGGCTTCGCGGGGTCCCTGCTGTGGGTGTGCGCATCTTCAGAGGAAGGAAAAGGAAAAGTCAGCAGTGAGGACTTGCCTTTTCACTGGCTGTTTTATGTGGCAGTGTTAGAATTTCACCTTCATTGAGCCATAATGATGAAGGGCTCAATGCTGCGAGATGCTAAGCAGCCTGGCTTTGATTTAGCAACAAACCTAAACCTGTGTTTAACTTTAAGATTTTAAATATTTCCACTGCAGTCACTGGTTTGAGTCAGAAATACCTGCCATGATAGTGTTAAATCTCAAGTAGATCTCGTGTTTGTATGTTTGGACTGGCACATGGTGACTGAAAACCATGGTAAGGAATGGTAAAACAGTCTGCTTCAAGGAAAGTTCAGGAAGCAAGTTGGGTTAAGTGAAGAAGAGAGGACATTGGAGCTGGAGCTGGAGATCTGAGTAGGGAAAACTGTTAAGAAGAACAGAAAGAGAGACCTGCAGTCAGGTATTTCAGAAGATGTTTAAAGAGAGGTTAGTAGGGAGAAGTTCTAGCAGGAAAAAAATATAAGAGTTTTGGAGGACAGTTAGATGAACTGCTAAAGTAGAATAGCAAGTATCTTTTGTCAACAAGGGGAAAAAGAGGAGACTGTTTATTAAAGTAGATATGACAAAAGAAAAAAAAACTCACAAGAAAGAATTTCCCCTTACAGTGAAAAAGTGCAGGGGAAAAAGATTTCACAGAAATAAGGTAAAGAAATAAAAGAAAGACAAAAGCTAGAATAATACTGTTGCTGAGAAAGAAAACAGTTCAAGAAGCAAGGATAGTGGGGGTAGAAAGCGCAAAAGCGTTATGTAACTAAGTGGATGATCATTTGTTTGTGCTCCTATAATTGTAATTTCTTTGGCTGATTTCTGCCTCCAAATGAAATAAAGATGAGGAGAGATAGTTATTTGAATACTAGCTTATATTAATGATTTTGTTAACCTGGTCAGGATTATGTAATTAAATACCTTTATTTGGTTATTATCTATTTTATTTAGGCTATATCCTCCCTAGGTATCATGTTCCCTTTCTTCTCCTCAGATGCTCTTTCTGTATGTAGAATGGACATGGGCGAGAATCCACCTGCTTGCTTGAGAAATTTTATGCTGCAGATAAGCACAGGCATAGTTAGAAGGCAACAGTTTAAACTGTTTTTTAAAAAAGTGTGTCTAAACCATGATTTGTGGAGTTGTTCAGCATTCTGGATACCTTAAAATATTCCTGTCGGGGAAGATTTTCAGTCCTTGCACAGGGATGCACTTGGAAAAAACTCCAAAATATGTTTTAATATGAAAAAAAATAAAATATGCTAGGGTGAGTAGTTCCCCCATATTTCTAACCTTAACAATTAGTCAGGTTAAGCTTCAATACTTAATTATTTCAGTAGTGTAGAATATTAAGCTATGAACTTAATTTCTGTCAATTCATCTGGCCTTATCTACATAGAAAAAAGTAACTGGTTGATGTGTGTAAGGTAAAGTGGAAAAAAACCCAACACACTCATACATGTGTAGAGATACATTAATAAGCTGAATCTGTAATATATGTCTATATCAAATCTGGTGCAATTTTGCCATAGAAGCAACTCCTGTACTTTCTTCCAGCTGTAGTGAGATCCCACTGTGTCTTGTTCAAGTGGTAAAAGAAAGAAGTATCCTCTCAAATCACTGTGCTCTGTGGTGCAAGATTGTGAGTTGTCATGAGCTTTTTCTCTAGAAAACTCGTGTAATGAGTTCAGAAGTATCTTCTACTAGCTTTTACATTGCTTCATAAAATGATGCTATGCAGAATTAGCTGTATGAGTATCAACATAGCAAGGAACACTAAAAAATTGTTACTTTTTAGGCTTCTGTAATATCATCTCAGTGTAGAGCCAGTGAGCGTGACCAGGCCAGCATGGAGCTGTGTAGTACAATTGATGAAAATGAATTAATAAAATCACTGGACCATCAGCTTGTGAGAATGTAAATTCCTGCTGCTGTACTTAGGCATAAAGGAGATCATAGAATCATAGAATCATTCAGGTTGGAAGAGACCCTTGGGATCATCGAGTCCAACCATCATCCCGACTCCACAAATTCCTCCCCTACACGACTCTTAAATACATTCAGGGATGGGGACTCAACCCCCTCCCTGGGCAGCCTATTCCAGTGTCTGATCACCCTTTCTGTGAAAAATTATTTCCTAATGTTCAGCCTAAACCTACCCTGTTGTAGCTTGAAGCCATTCCCTCTCCTTCTGTCGCTAATCACCTGTGAGAAGAGACCAGCACCAGCCTCTCTACAATGTCCTTTCAAGCAGTTGTAGAGAGCGATGAGGTCTNCTGAAGCAAATATTTTCTTAAATACCATTTCCATTTGTGTTTAAGCTTTTTGAGAGGGAAGCAGCGTGGTGTATGATCACATGATATTATTTTTATTATTTTCTTCTTTATTTTGGAGCTTGTATAAGGAATGACATAGTTTAACTTAACAAACTCAATTTCGTATGCAAATGTAGATGCTTATTTAGTGTTTGAAAGCAAATAGATAATCTTCTACATTTTTTTAATGGCATCATTATCCTTTCCCCTCCTGTATACAATTTCTTTCCTTTATGACAGAGTGACCATTTCTGAAGGCCTTAATACTGTGAGAACCAGAGGAGGAAATAATCATGGGACACGTGAATCAAGGTTATTTTAGTTTCTGAAGACTTGTACAACCTTTTGTCTTGAGAAATAAACACATATTTTTGTGAAGCTATGAAAATAAAAGACAACAAATGCTTCATTCTTTTTCTGAGAGTGTGTATGGTGACTTCAGGGGAAGTTACGGATTCTTGAAAATGATAACGCATCAGGAAACAGAGCTCAAATTTTATTCAATAAAGAGGTTACTGAAAGTATCAACTGTAGTTGTACACGAATAGTGACTACGTATGTGAATGTGTATATAATGTCGTTTGCATTTTAAATTTGTCAGGGAGCATTTTGGGGGCATCTTGTTTTCTTCCATTTTAAAAATCTGAATAGCACCTGTAATTAAGGGAGAAAACTGAGCCCTGGAAGCTAGGTAGGACTTCCATCTATTGATCTGTGTAAACCCAGCTTACGCTGTCAGGGGAGCAGCAGTCAACTGCTGAGCTGCTTTGTCACTGACATAAGCTGAGAGAGGATTTTTTTTTTTTTTTTT
>VXBJ01001550.1:915669-973504 GCA_013400055.1 Nycticryphes semicollaris
TTTTTTGTCTATACTGTTTATACACCAGTCTATAGACCTGCTGGCTGGTTGAATTTTAAAGAGTGTGGAGGTTTAAAGACTTGTCCCCTGAGGGATGCTCCTGCCAGTTGGGAAGCGAGCTGAGGCTGCTCTGCAGAAGTTGTGCGCGCGTGTCCTGGCTTGGGGGGGGGACTGGAGCAGAGCTGGGGGAAATGCTGTCCTGCAGCCTGGAAAACGCTGCAAAACATACCCATAATTTTCAGGTTGTTTAGTCAAAATATTGAGCTAATACCTTTGGTTTTTTTGTTTTTGTTTTGTTTTTCTCACATGATAATTTATTCTGAGAGAATACAATGGGGAACATAAATGAATACATTTCCATACCCAGTTCTGAGCCAGCACTAAGCTCACCAGGCAGCAATTAAAATCCTCAGTAGTGAGGAGAAAATTACTTCCTATAGTGTGAGAATAGGTGCAGATTGGGAAAGAGAATTTAAACGGAGTGTAAAATACTATTTCTTTGTATTGGGAAAAACAAGCTTTATGAGGTTGAAGTAAGAGGCTAGTTGGAAATGTTTAGCAAATTTCTGAGTTAAAAAATTTTGATTGGCCTGTCCTACTTGCTTTCTTTTGTTAACATTTCCTGTTAATACTACCAGCATCATCTATGCTTGTTTCCTGCCTAGAGAAAGTAAAATGTTTACTTGCTTTGTTTGTATTTTGCTCCTCACACTTCTATAGTGGCTACTCCCAGTAGTCAGGATGGTGCTTGAGCAACTTCTTTTGGAGAATACTATATGTACTACTACTGTTCCTAATTAAGTTAATAACCATTTAATAACCTTTCTCAAAACATAGTGTTTGGCTTTCATGTTCTCCTTTATCTATGCTGATAAAATAAAAGATCCAAAGAGTTATTGAACTGTCTTGCATGATGTAGAAATTCTAGAAAAATTGACTTTTCCACTTTGTACTGTATGATGATTTACTGGGGCACATCGTATACCTTTAAAATGTTGCAACTAACATATGCATGTTGTATTCAGAGGCATCTTTTTCCTGAACTATCTGTCCCTTGCTGATTAACTTGCATGGGTTCTTCGTGTTTAACACTATCCACTGAGCCAGGCAAATGTTTGAAGTCAATAGTCATTGTGGTGTATAGGAATTTAAATACATAATTTCCCCTAATGGGAGTTGACTGTTCAGTATTCAGTAAACAGAGAATTCAGGCTGGAGAGTGCTAACGTCTCAGATCAAGTTCTCAAACCCCAATGTGCAGCTCTGGAAATTTGCAATCAATATGCATTTTTCTGAAAAAACACACCTTTTGGGATAACTCATGTATACAGCAGTATATCTCTCTCTGCTGGACTCCTACTGAAAGCGAATTCTGTAGCCTTGCTGACCAACTGTGTTAACATTAACTGTCTCTTCTTAGCTGGAGCATTTCACAGAGGGTTTGTTTTCGTAGTTGGGAGCAAGGTAATAAAGCTGTTTATTTCTGGAATCTTGCAAGGTCATTGTTTAATATTGGTTGCTCACTGATCTGGTAATTCACTTTTTTTTTTTTATAAAGAAAAATGTTGACTAGTTTGAGAGTATTTTTATATTTTAATTAACACATTTTATTTGCCACTAAACAGCTTCTTAAATAAAATTCTGAAAGAAAGAGTGACATTATCCATTCATATTATGGTATGAAAGCAGATCCGGTGGATTTACCTCCCCCCTTCTCTTTATTAATAGTGAGGCTTGCTTGTGAAACCCAAAGGGTTAATCATAAATTTCTCCTTTGGACCAGCAAACGATTTCCATCATTTTCAGCCTTTGACTGTGGAACATGTATAGAGTTGTTATACCTCTCTGTAATTCATTCTGCTGCCAACTTCATTCCCTTTTCTCTGCCTGCATTTTAATTGAAACAACATTTGTATTTTTGAGCCAGGATCTGTCAGAAGTCCCTGTGGCTAGTCTGTGGTACAAGTAGCAGCAGACGTGGCTTACCCATATGGTGTGGTGCTTCTTGTAAAATCCATATGGCCTTGTTGAAGGGAATCCCAGCGGGGATGTGAAGGGTGTTAATACCCTTCAGGCCAGGCCTTTCCCTCCTGGGGCTTCTATGGCATTGTCTTTGCAATCTGCCAAAGCACAAACTTAATTCCTTTTTAATAATCAATTATTTCAGTCCAGGAACGTGTGCTGTATTTTTTGCAATCGTATATTCTTTGAATTTATTATTTGTTATGAGTATTTTTTGCTATTTTTAAAAAGCAAGCTGGCTTGCTAGCAAATACAGAGTAAAGCCTTTTCAAAATCCTAACTTTATTTCTTTTACTTGTGCTTACAGGAAGTGCTGAATGGCGTTCCAAAGTTCTGCTTTCCTTTTGACATTGAAAGGTATGTGTTACAGTTATTGCTTGTTTAAAAATATTTAATAGAAATTATATTTAGCATAATTGCAGGGAAAGATTTAAAGAATAGGGAAACATATTGCACCTGCGGATGAGAAGGACATGTCCTTTTGTATTCGAGTAAGTATGAAATCGCTAGTAGGAAATTACCTTGCAAAATGCAACCTTTACAGAATTTTAGGGATGTCTCTTTCAAGACAGAGCTACGTTCTGGCTCCAGGATTTGTCCATTGTAATTGTAAACACCATCTGCATTAATATAAGGATATAACATAGTTTTCTGTAAATGGCAAGCATCATAAAAAATGTTACGGTGCACCAGGATGTAAAAACTCACCAAGCAGTACTAAGAGCATGTTGTTTGAGTTCAAAGAAATGAAGACTTTAATTGCATGGAAGTAAGTAAATTGATTTTTCTCTGAGAAGAATCAGGATTGCTATTTATAATTAATTAGCCCTTACCTTTCTGTTATCAGTTATAGTGTAGCTTCCATGTAATGCCACCAGTGATTCAAATTGTTCATATAAAATATTTTTATTAATTAAAATATGTATTTAGACTTGTTAAACTAATTAATGGTAATTAATCAGTTGTACTCACTCAGTTTGGAAAACTTGTATTGTCCAAATCACCGAAGACTGAATTAGAAGCTTGATTTGCATAGTTAATGAAAGATGCACCCAGGTAGTGTGCAGGCTGAGCCAGTTTGAGAACAACATTGGCATCAGTTGTAGATGGAGACTCAAAGATGAGAAGCATCTATCAGATGAAAGAAACTACTGTCTGTGGAGTAAAATGTGGTGTGTGTATCGAGGAAAGAAGAGAGTCTTTGCAGAAAAACATACTAGCAAAATAAAGCTTTTCATAAACACAACTTCCCTGAAGTAAACTAGGTTCATTTAGTCTTTTGTAGTTGAATTTAATTAAGTTGTTTGGGGTTTGAACTGGGTAAGATGACTGTCCTTTAAGCTGTTTTAATCACTTAACGAATACAGTTGTCAGCGTTGGCTTTAAAGCATTAAAGTCTTTAATGTGCTTTAGATATGTACAGAATTCTGTTTAAAATCAGTGATGAAGATGAATAACACAAATAAAATTTGAGGATAGCAGAAAAAGGTGAGGTTCTGTTGCTGCCATCCAGTGGCAAGAAAATAATCAGTGGCAGGAAATAATTATTTTTAAGTATCTCATCTTGCATTAACTATTTCTGTTGCATCATTCAGAAGACACTTAGTTGCTTGTATGAGATGGATAAGCTTAATCAATAAACTGTGGGAATACATGAATTTATAGCATAGCTAATTTTGTATTTTAGCTGAGTATCTGAAGGCAAGAAAAAAAATCAAATAGAAAAAGGAAAAGTTATGGGATGTTTGTTGTTTGTTAATACCCTCTTGTGCACTCTCCTAGACATACTTTTTGACACTTGGCCTTGTATTGGACTGTAAAGCAGTGCTCTCAAAGGTGCAAAATTTCTACAAATTTCATAAAAAATTGGCAGTGGGACAGAGGAAGGAGAGGTTCTTGGAAACTGAGATAGACTGACATGGGGAACAAAACCAGTGTGTTTGGTCTGGCCTGCTGACTGCTCAGGCAGTACCATGGCATCTTTAAAATAAGCCACCACACTCACAGCTGCTTGTGTAGCTGTGACCTGAGTTTTAGGGGATTTGTAGAAGAAGGAAAGGTAATGAGAGATCATGAGAGTATAAAAGAGCACAGACAAGGAGGAGGGGCAGAGCTATTGTGGGGAAAAGGACAGAAATACTGGAAGTTCATTCAAGAACACAGGCAACTGTTTACTGACAAGCTGTTTGTGTAAACAACTTACTAGCAGTGTAGTGTATGTACCAGTTACTACTTAGTTCAAGCATTTCCTATAGCGTAGAAATATATTACCACTTTTTCTAAAGAAAACTGTTCAGCTATCTTCTACTTTCTCAGTTTTATTTTTTGCTTTAAAATTTAGGCTGATAAAAAGCATAAAAAGACTGCTGTAGCTCCTTTTTATGTGTTTTTTTTTCCAGTGGACATTTAAGACGTGACAGGCATTGTCTAGCCATAAATGTGCTTTTTGCTTGCCTGATGAATATATATAAAAAAATATATATTTTTTTTCTTGGGTAGAGGGCCATGATAGACCATACATCTAATGCCCCCAAGTATTTTATAGGCAGTATTTTTACAGTTTCAATGACAATTTCTGTACAGAAAGCCTTGATTGAAGTGAAACGCAAAGTATACATTTCATGATTGAGCATACTGTACTTTAGAGAGCATGGTTTCTCAACCTGTGCTATATGTTCTATACATATATATAAACCAGTCCAAGCAATATCTGATCCTGGTAAGAGCTAGAAATGATCAGTGCAAAAGTGATAACTGACGCTGATGCTGCTGATCAAGGTGCCTAGAACAAAAAAATGTGACTTCTGGGCTCCTACTGCACAGGAGAGCTGGAGGGAATGGAGTGTCACCTGTTTTCCTCCACCTCGTCTATATTAATTAGTGAATGAATTGAAACGTGAATGAAATGAGAACATGTATTTGATTTTGTTTTATTGACTATACTATAGAGATCCAGATTTGGTTCTTTACTATTTGATGTTGCTTACATCATCGCATCTCACCAGCCGTCCTTAATCTTTTATGCAGATGTTATAAATAGCTCTACACTGTTCATTCTAATTATCAAAAGTACGTGCTGTGAATGGTGATTAAAAATCTATAGGTAACTCCCATTAAACTTAAAGTCAAGCCAAGAAAGGCACAATGGTGTAATGTTTTGCCCATGACTTGAACTTTGAGTTTTATATATAATTTTTTAATGAAAGCAAGCACATAATTTTGTAACTGCTGGTTATTACATATTATTTTGAAGGGGTTAAGAAATGAATTACATCATAGAAGTTCTTGAGCATTTGCTCCAAGAACCTATGTCTCTTTTGTGTGAATAAATGATTTTTAGGCTTAATAAATGGCACAACTGTATAACATTCTAACAGTCTGCTTATAGGTATTTATGAATAAGTTTGCTTTTCTCGGCTGCAGAATTCCTCTCTTTCTTTCCATAGGGAATAGGAGGGAGCATTTAACATTTTGAGAATGTGGAGATTTTACTTTCCTTTCAATATTTGCTAATCTAATACTAATATATCAGAAAAAGCACCTTGTCCTCTCTTGTGTTCCTTGAATCCTTTATGAAAATTCTACATGGTTTACTTCACTTCTTCTCCAGTGGTCTTCTGTATGTCACTCTCAACTCACAACATGGGTGTAACTTTGCTGAGAGCCCAGACCTTGATCTCATCTGTTATTGATGACTAATGTGCATGCAACTTTCTTGTTCCTTATGTACCAGTTTCAAATTCAGACCTAAGTTGGGCTACATTACTGCTTGACCCCTCAATTTTATCTGTGCTTTGAATCTCTCTCATTTGTCTCTGCCATCTATACTATCCCTTTCTCTCTCCTCCCGTTCCTGTCTTTTCCTTTTCAGGGTGCATTTCTTCTGAGTGTGTAGCATGTGTGCCTTTTTAGCTAAGACACTTTGGAAACTCTCTGTAGGATCAGCATGGGGACAATGTTATGTACCTCATTAATTTCGCTTACTGTGCTCACCCAGTTGTAGGGAAGTGTTGTGTTTTGGTGTGTAAGAAGTGGCTCTGCCACTGATGCTGTAGATTTCTTATTAGCAGTGGAATGTGGCTCAAGTATGAGAATTAATGTGCATATTATTTAACTCATGATCTATTAGAGTCAATGAGTAATGATGGCAGGAGTGATGTCACTGTCACTCTCCTGTTTGTGGCTAATGCTGTTTCTGTTGGCATGCCTGGTAAAAGTTTGTGTGCAGGAACACAGCTATGATCAGGACAAATGCAAAACAAAGGCTGCAGAGATTGTTGGGTTTGCAAATTGTGTGAAAGGCGATAAGATACCTTGGACACAAATTTTTACCTTTGAAGTAAATAGTTGAGAATGAAAAGTGAATAATAGAAAATGTATTGCAAGCTCTACAGATGAGGATAAATAAACTGTAGCATTTCTGGTCAGTTTACGAGATGAATTGTGAACTAAAAAATGAAGCAGTAGTTTTATGCAATTAAATTTTTTCCATCCTTTATCTCATTGTATTCTGGTATGTGTGTATGTAATATAAAAATACATGTGTAAGAAAGAAATCTTCGTGAGGACAAGTTTTTCGGTTGTGAACGTGGGTTATTTGGTTTCTGTGTGTGCAGAAGTGCACCCGTCAGAGAGAAAACCTGGGCACACCGAGGGAGCTGTGGTGTGCTCCCCCAGACCCTGTGTCAGGTACAGGGGCCAGGGCCTATGCACAGAACAGGCTTGTGTTGCAACTTAAATACACCTGGTGAGACTCTTTACTAACTGGTTATGGTTTAACACTTCTATTGTTTTGAAAACAAGCTAAGTATGCTTTTTATTTGTGGGATTTTCCATATTTGATATAGCTTTGTACACTTTCATATCTTCAGCAGCTTTCTTCCTGTTCCTTTTCTTTCTGACATGTAAGAGGTTGGGGTTACTGGGAAGTAGAGGTCAAGTCAGATAGCTTATTTAGAGCAGAAGAGCCTTCCATGCAGGGAGCCTGAGCTGTGGAGTCATGGATCATGGAATGGGCTTGGAAGTGGAGAAAACAGTCCCTGAAGCTTACATTTGGGGATAGCCTTCAAATTAGTTGAAGGAGATGATCCAACCTAGGGTTACTGTCTCCCCAGTCTCTCCATCAGCTTTTACCACTACCTCAATACCTGATTTTACTGCTTGAAACAGTTTCTAATCTATTTTCTGGTCCAGGCAGAGTTAGGATGAATGACTGTTAGGGTTTGCTTTTCAACATCAGATAGGGAGATGAAATGCATTTGAAATTTTCAGGTTTAGGTAGCAGCCACCAAGGCTTTAATCAAAACTGTGTATTTTGGTTACACTGGTCAAGTATGTGTACATGACACTTCATAATTAATGATATCAGTTACTTTGGTTTCTGTTAAAAATAAGTCATCCAAATCTGTATTCCCATGCATAAAGTCTTTAATTTTTTGAAACTCACTGAAAAATGAACTCTCAGAAAAATCTCTCTGAAATTCAAAACCATTTAAAAATTCTAAAAATTTGAGGGAAAAAAGAAAAGATTTCAAACATCTTTGGTGTCCTAAATAGATTGATTTGGAAGAAGAGCATCTCTAATTGAGAACAAGGGCTAAATTTAATGATTAGACATGCTGTTTTTTATTTGAAGAAGAGGTTTAATTAGTGCCTGAATCAGCTCTCTCAAGGCAGTCTTAAAATGAGTCCTGAACAATGACTGTAGTGTAAACAAAAATCTTTAAAATTGGCCTTTACCAACTCCATAGGCACCAAAGAGTCTTTTCTGTGTTGTGTAGATACGTAATTAGAAAATTCTAAAAACTATTTTTATTCCTATAGTGAACTGTAATAACCTTGAAAGAGCCCATTGTCGTCTGCAGGGTTAATAGGTGTTTACACACATTCTTTTCTATTAGTGATTTATTGTTTTTAAACTAAGATTAAATGTAAGCATACAGGGCAGGAGTCAAAAACAAGTCAACAGTGAGGCAGAGGAACGAGTGAGAAGGTCAGTGATTGCTGGGAATGATTTTTACCTGCTCTCCCGGCACAAGTGAGTAGATCACGCTCTCTTCAAATAGCGGACCAGACCGACATTCTGGAGAAAGCTCTTTGAAGTTGGTCTTGTGCTCCAATAGAAAGTCCAGATAACATTTTGTGCAGGGAATTCTGGTTCATAATAATTGCATTTTACCGGTGTTGATTTTCAAGTTAAGGAAAACTTGAGAGGCATCATTGCTGTGGTTCAGTAGCCGTGCCGGGAGCTGCTGCTTGCCTCAGACTTGATTTCTGAACAACCCGAATGTGCTTCAGTGAAACAGAGCGGCATGAGCCATAAGTCACACAGATAACGTTTGTATATGTTATGGTACATGCAATATATATGTTAAAACTGTAGCGCTAGCACTTTTTGAATGTTTTGTGTCTGGTTTATACTTAGTGGTCGCTATCTGTTAAAATTGCCAATCATCATTTTTGCTTTCTGCAAGGCTTTGCATATCATCAGTTTTAATTCTGCTGAGGAGGAGTAAAAAACCAGGCATCATTGCTGCCCCCAAATCTTAAGGAAATTCTCAAATTAGAAACATAGAATTAATTCAGTATTTTAAACTCTGATCAGTAAACGTGGTCCAGATGGATGGTCACTGACTTCTGTTAGCTGTTCCTTTGAAGCAAATGGGACCAAATGCAAACTTTGGGTATTTTTGTGGAGATTCAGTTTTAGCCTTGGAGTTTTTCTCAGTTTGAAAATCTGGAACATGCTGCTTACATCTCCTTTTAAACTCTGTGGGAAGCAGTTTTCAAGCTGGGCCACTTCTACATGGCTGTCGAAACATGGAGTTGTCTTTCCTAAAGAAAGGGAAGACATAGAATGGGAGGTGGTAAGATGGCATTGGAATTCCCTTCCACTGAACTGTCATAACTTTGCGGGGCCTTTTTAAATAGAGAATATCAGCATTTAAATCTCATTTTTAAAGTGGTCTTGTGTAGTGACTTTTAATTACAATACTGATTATTTTTCCCATGCCACCCTCAGCTTTTGGGAAAAGAGGCAAATAACTGAAAGTAAGACAAATCCTTACTGATGTGATGTTTTTGGGAAAAGGAATTGTTTTCAAGCAGTAATGGAGTGATCATTATTGCTTGACATACATGTACACAGTAGATTAAAAGCAGTGCCTGCATAGATGGGGATTTATTAACAGTTGCTTTTTGTGAATTATCAATGATCTCCTTGAGTAAGATAGGCTGAGGTCCCCTATGCACTAACCATGCCAGGTGTTTTGTGGTGTAAGAAAAAGCTGATCGTGGCAGCAGAGAGCTAAAGCCTTACGGTGGGACGTAGCAGAGCAGAGAGGGGTTGGGAGCAGGAGGCAGCTGAGGTGGCTGTGCGTGGTGTGTTACAGGTGCTGCCGACTGGCCAGCCACAGCTGGATTACTGTGTCAGCCCCTGGCCTCAGCCTGTGCAGGGATACTGAAAGCATACTGCAGGTTTCAGTGGCAGTCTGCTCTCAGGGAGAAAGGGGAAAATGCAAAGATGTGAAATGGAGAATTGCGTCATTAGCAGGGGAGTAATAATGCATCGTTATTGATGGCTATTGTATCAGCCAGAACATACCGGCAGCGTGCTAGCTGCGCAGAACCTGAAAAATGAAGGACTGAGTGAAAACTGTTGAGTGTTTACTGTTTTTCAAGAGCACAATAGGTTGTTCTGGTCTATTGAAGACAAGTGAGGAAAATGCTGGTTTTAATAATTTGAGTTTAATTACCTAAACTAAAAAAAACAGCCTTTAGCATGGCTTTCCGATAGTTATATTGGACTGAAGGCATCTTGTAACGTTCTATATGCTTAGCACAGGATTGTGTCTCAGCCCAGTCACTGGGTGTTCATTAGGCACTAGACCAGATTGAAGTGAGTGTGTAGTGGTACCACTTAACTAATCTTTAAGCTTTTCTTATGCACATGTTAAGCAGTGTAATATTCATTTCTCCTATGTAATTTTTCTTGCCCTTTGATCATCTTCTACCTTCTTTTCTAGGGGGAAATTTTTATACTTTGTTTTGGTGGAGATTTAAAAAAACAACCAACCAACCACAACCAAAAAGCTCTGCCCATATTGCAGAGGTTTAAATTAAAAAAATATTTTGTGCTCTTAGATTGTAAGAATGAGAAATCTGTGATGGTTCTAAGCTTTTGTAGGAATTAATTTTCAGCTTGGCATCTAAAAATTAACCACATATTGCACATGTTAATGATAGTGCTTACTAGCAGGTACTTAAGTATTCGGCTGGAGAAGATCATGTAAGAATGGGAAGAGAACAGGGGTCAATAGAATTACAGGCAGAACTACTCCATTTTTTGCGCTCCCAATCATTACTTTGTTTTCATTTAGTTTTTAATTAAATCTTTGAAGATCCCATCCAATCCAAACCATTCTCTTATTCATTGTATGCCACAAGTTACCTCTCCTGTCTGAAAATGCCAAGTCTGCATAAAGCTGATTCTCTTTGGGAGATTTTGGAAAAGCCCAATAGGTATTTCTGTGGGTAAATTTCAGATATCGTTTATTGGTGTTCTAAAATGCTAACATTGAATATATGTTGCATTTTCTATGCAGACCATTGAAGTTTGGCTACATTGAAAAGCAGGTCCATCCTATGCTCTCACTGATCCTCTGCAGCTGACAAATTGCACAAGAGAGAAAGGTGCCTGGCTTGAGAGGGTAAAGGAGATAAGAGACACATTACAGCAGTGATGCCACCATTTCTTCTTAGGAACTGGGAAAAGGTCCCCACTGTCAAGCAGAAAGTACGGGGTCAGGAGTGGAGGTTGGGGTTGAGATCTGGAGATGAGTATGAGGAGTCGGAGATGACAGCGGTGGACAGGTAGAAACTGAGAATAACCTGGATGAGCCTGTACTGCTGAGGGAAGGTCGACTGAGCAGAGTTTGAGGTTAAGAGGAGTTGGAACATGAGGCAGGGATGTTTTGTGTAAACTTACTCTGTCTCAAGTGGGTACATGTTTTGATACAGTCTTGAAGGTATTATTAATTATTATTTTAGCTCTTGTGTTGATGTTCGTTCTTGATGATTTTATGGCTTTTGCACTTTTAGAGTTGAACAAGTTTGCAGTGGAAAATAAACTTAGCAAAAGGTTGTTTGTTAGGCAATGTGTTGTTCAAACAAGGGAGGAATGTGTGTGGGTCCATGGGAAGGCTAGGGGTTTAACCAAGAAAGCTATTCTGAAGTGGGGTGAGAGGGGAGCAAGCTAGTTTTCTAATGGCTGTCTTAAGCGGAGCCTGTATTATGATATTTGTCAAATTATTTGTCGAATTTTAAACCTATGTTTTGATTACCATTTTTCATTGTTGAGATGTGCTCAAAGCCAACCCCAGGGTGGGAAGGGAGAGAAAAGATAGTGAAGCCTGATCGTGAAAATGCTTGAGACCAATTGCTTAAATGGTCGTGTTTTATGTGATGTAATGGTTTTATGCTCTATATCTAATTTTTCAGCTTAAGCTTTGCAGGCTTGCACTGACTCTACTTAGGCCACAGTTAGGAAAAGACTGTATGAAATGCCCCATTCCATTCAGCCGGAGCATGGGGCTGGGATGGCAGCTGGAGGCCCAGCTGAAGGAAGGATTGGGCTCTTCTGTGCCGAGGGGAGGGAGTGGGGTGCTGGAGGCAGCCTGGAGGGTGGGAAGGGAGAGAAAAGATAGTGAAGCCTGATCGTGAAAATGCTTGAGACCAATTGCTTAAATGGTTGTGTTTTATGTGATGTAATGGTTTTATGCTCTATATCTAATTTTTCAGGGTGTCCCAAAACCAAGTAGGACAGCATTTTACCTTCGTGCTCACCGACATTGAAAGTAAACAAAGGTTTGGATTTTGCCGTTTGACATCAGGAGGCAAGATCTGTCTCTGTATTCTAAGGTAAGTCGGTATAAGAAAAATTGAGTCAAAGAGTGAATATAAGAAAAACGCAAGAAAAAATTACATTTTGCAGATCCTCTGATAAGGTGTTATAGTTCTCTATCGGAGTGTCATTTCTCTACAACAGTGTTACCATTGATTTCACATGAAAAGGGGTTCCAGGCCCCATGTGATTGTATTTATGTGTGAGGTTAATTTTATTTAAATAGCATGAAATCTCTGCTTAATAGCAAAAAACAATACACTACAGCTTTAGAGGCTTGGAATATTATGTGGATATTTTTACTTTTTGATAAGATTTTTAATGAGTATTCAGTCAGTTTAATAAAGTCCACTCTTCTGGATTCCTCTCCTTGGAAATAAGATTTCTGGGGGCGTCTGCCACCTTCTGTGGCCAGACTGCATCTAATATAAGAAATGCCACAGACAGATAATTCTCAATAAAGAACATGCCGCGTGGTTGCAGAAGAGGTATTGGTAATGAAGAAGCTGACCCCAGTGAAGTACTGTTTCTCCCCCTGCTTTTTCTTTTTTCTCCCATAAGATAGTTGTTTTGATAATGAAAAAAAGCAGTTGTTTAGCTGTCCTAAAACCCCTTTAATTAGATTAATTAAAAGGCAGAATGCTTTAATTAAAATCAAATTTGCCACTTCAGATCCTAGCAGCCTGTAAAGTCCATAGAGGAAATGGGAAAATATAGTTCAGCAGCACATGAGAAGAACAAGATTGAAATATGATTGCCTTCAAAGCGAGACTACCCAAACAGAAGGTGAAAGAGAGGCCATGTGCTGCCAAAGAGCCAAACCTGTTGACAGCAGAGGGATGTCTTGGAGAATTTTGGAGAGTAAGCAAGGAGGCTTATGGAGAAAAACAGATGTTCAAGTATTTGGACAACATGGAAGTCTGACAGTCATGGAAGCTGTCATTAAGATAGACCAGATGACTTACGGAGACAAACCCAACATCAACTCGCAAAAGAATATCAGTAAAAGAACATGTGATGAAGAAAAAAAGACCAGACAATATAGAAACTTATAGACTAGTGTTTAAAATGATTTGAAATATCACACCAAGACTTTTGTGAGCTTTTAAGCAGATTCCGAGCTAGTGTTGAGAGCCAGTACAGTTGACTTTTTTAAGCAAATAATTTAAAAAAAAGTATTTACTAGAAATATTGCAAAAAAATAATAATTGCTACCATATAATGAAAATACCAAAAGGAAAATATTTTATTCTGGAAATTAATTGACTTTCTGTGATCCTGACAATACTTCTTTGATATACTTCAGGCAGATTTAATTCTTAGGAGTTTGTAATACTTAACCCTTTTCTCTGTGATACCTTTTGTTGATATATCTTGTTAAGGCCCAGATAAGGCCTGTGTATGCTTTGAGCTTTTTTCTCTGAGTTAAACTTTTCTTCCCTCATCAAGCTAGAAACAAAATTTTCACTTGTACTACTAACATTGTGTGTCTGTCTTCTAATGCTATAATAACAAATGTTTAATCAGTTATGCACACTCAAGTGTGCATGTTTTCATTATGTATGTAATACTGCAAAGCAAAGGGTGCAAATTCTCAGCTGGTGTCAACTTGGGTATCTCCCACAAGATTTCCCCACAGACATACATCAGCTAAAGATTAGTCAACGGTCTGTTACTTGGTAGCAATAACTAGGAAAATGAAAAGTGGCAAGCTATAATTTTTCACAGAACTGTAACCAAGGCATTGCCTTTATTACTTTTATTGTGACAATTTAAAATTTACAATGCATAGCTGAATGTGTAACAGCACTAGCTTCATAGCATTGTACTTCTATTTTGATAGTCCATTTCTCTCCAATTTGTCTGTTTGTTGTGTTTAGCTCAAACAGAAAGAGACTGCATCAGTATTTCCATCTGATGCATTTTAGTATCCAGTCTGGTTTCTGCTCTGAATTCAAGGTTCATTAGAAGTGACCAAGTGAAAGAAGATTCACTAGCACATTTCTTTTGGTGTTTTGTATCGCTTTCCCTTGCACATGCTTCTTGATCTTAAATTAACTGAAATAAAAAAAAAATCTTAACAAATGAATGCTGTCTTTATATGTAGAGCATGTATGGAAGTACACACTTACTCTCTTCCATATATCTAGTATAAATTTATATGCACTGTGTGTTTATACACATAATGATTCTGATGTATGAGCAATTCAAACTACTTGTTTATCACAGATATGTACACAATAGACACAGACTTTTCTATAAACACACAAATGTAGGTGTACATAAGTACCATGTCTAAGTATGCATCTACACATGGATATACCTGTTTATTGCCACAAACAAGAAGAGTATATATTAAGATTATTGGCTGGGACTTTAACAAAGACAACTACAGAAAAAATAATGGAATGGTCATAAATAACCAAAATATAAGTAAGAATCTCTGATAAGAAGAGCAGTAACTAGCCAGTCAGTGATGAAAAGGAAATACTCTAGAAATCTGAGTATGCTGTTGAGTGGGGAACAGGACACAACTTTTCTCTTGTCAATGTCTTTTGTGTGTGGTACCAGGCTGTGTGTTAACCTGTGCCAGGGCAGCTAAAGAGATAGGATTTGAACTGCTGAATGGTATTCTTAACCAAAAACTGAAGAAAAGGCTGCTTGTCCTCAGGTTTTACACCAACAATCTAAAGCTATTTCTAAGATTCAAGTCTGGTAGTTGATGGAACTTCTCAATAATTCATTCTTCATCTGAATCACCAGTTAACGGAAATAATATCTGAATTTTTATACACGTGGTCCTGCTTTAAAGTGGGTAGTTTGAAACAGAAAATATACTTGTACATATAAAATTACTCTATAAGTTTTACATTTATAAACACATGCATATGAATTGTGTAAACAGAATTTTCTCCCTTTTTGTGTTTTGTTCATCATTGTTCGTTTGAGTTCTGTCTGTGTTTGTACAATGAAATAGAAATTACCCAAGGTAGCTATCTCAGGTGTTTTTGTCTGAATAACTAAATTCTGATACAGTATTGCCTAAAAAGATCATGCAGAGCTTGACTACAGTTGCCAAATTCAAAGTGCCAGTAAATGCAAAATCATAGCAAGATGAGAAAATAAATCTTGGATTATACTGTAGAAGTTGCGTGTGATTCCTTTGCAAATTTTGTTTGGTTTTTCCATTAAACCACACAGCTGCTTTGTGAGTCCTGCTGTGGCACCTCCTCCCTCTCCACAAACTGTTGAGCTAATGCAGCTCTCTAAGAATGAGGGGTACCACAGCAGGAATATTGTAATATACCTTCTTGTGCTCATATGCTATAGTGGATATTTTCTTACGGTTTTACTTTTTATATTTTAATTTAAGTAATATTTTTTGCCAGTTGAGAAATGCCAATATTCAGTTTTGAAGACTAGATGAAGACTTCTGGGTGTTCTTTCTAAATATTGCTGCTCTTTGCCGTAGGAATAATGCTTTCTGGGTTTACATGAAATCGTTTTTCAATTGCCTGAACAATTTTACTACAAAGTGCAAATAATTTGACTGAAATTTGTTTTGTTAAAAATCTTGAAACTGTTGATGAACTCTGAGGTTGACCTTACTTATCCAGAGGAATGCAAAATGCATCATTAAAATACTCAGTCTTAGATTTCATTAATTTTATGACTGTAAAATTGTCACCTACGTTTCCAGATGAAATGCTCTAATAAGGATGACAGGTTTATGTGGTAAGCCTTTGTAGTTCTTCAGTTCAGACCATGCTTGAAGCTTTTTCGCTCTTCCTTTAGGCAAATCCCTTAGAAGCAGAATGTTTCAATTTTACACATTTTGTGTCAATTTTCCAGACAGAAAAGTAGCCCCTAGACATTAGACATTTAGTTACGGAAAAGCAGTTTCCTTAGTTTTATTTGATTACTAGAAGTTAGATTCCTGCTGATAGTTCAGGACTGTTAGTGGTTACCTGACTATTTGACAGAAAACATTTCCTTTCCTTTATTTAACCTTTGACTCGTGAATGTAAAAGTTTTATCAGAGCTATAGTAGAAGCACCAGTGAGGTGGAAGTCTACTTATGGCAACAAGGGTTATGCCTGACTTTGAATAAAAGTCTGAACTCCTGCCTTGTGGCTCATTTGGATTAAAAGAAAATGCTAAGTACGTTTTTAATTAACCATGAAATATCTTGGGCTCTTGCTTTTGTGACAGGCAGTGGCTGTACTGAAATAAAGACCACTGTATTCTCAACCAGGGAACACATTCCTATTAAAACAATATTGCACGTGTTTTGTTGTTTTTCTTTATTATGGAAGAAGTATTTTGTAGCAAATTTAGCAAAATTGTTGTATGTTGTTTTATGTTTGTCTTGTGTATTTGTTTCTCAAACAGTTAATGGTTGTAACACCAGGAATGCAATAACAATGTGTACAATTAAAGAAAAATAAACAAGAATCCAATAATGGTTTCACAGGTCAAGAACCTAAATTATTTTTCTTTGAAGTTTTAGGCTTCTAAATATATTAAAATTGAAAATTAAAGTCCTCTTTTTCCCTCTGTTTTATCTGCTGTGAAGGGGCTTAATTGATAACCTTTTGACATTTTTGTAAGACAATTAATTATGAAATGCACTGCTCATAAACAATTTTATGAATACAAGTATGATAGTAAGGTCTTTCTAGTAATGGACTTTAATTTTGATTTTATCTGCTATTATGATACGTATTATTGTGACAGTTTTGAGTTAGGAGTAATGTATTACAGGTCTCCTCTGTTAAATTCAGCCATCTCAAAACTTTTCTGCAGACAGGGCATTTCTGTACTGACCTGAAAAAGAATATTACTCAGTCTAACAGATGTCAATGGATATTTGTGTGCTGGATGACATTGCAGTACCTAGACTAGTTCTTCTATGCTAAACAAAAATTAGATAATTTTGCAAGGTTTGCTAACAGGACAAGCTAATTCATCTACTGCAATGCTTCTGGATTTTAGCTATCACACACACAAATGCCATATACATTGCTTTATCCAATACAATGTGCTGGATAAAGGTGTAAAGCCTATATAACAGGAATGTTCGTCTATGAACAAATCTATTTACTGGAACAGTCTAAATAAATTAATAGGTATATTAACACACATGCTTGCAAAATCAGCCTGTAAGAGGACAAAAATGCTGCTTGACAGCCTTGAGGATGTTACAAAATAAAAAGGGCTTATACTTGCTCTTTGAATTGAGAATCTAAAATACCTGCTACTGTCTTCATTATGAACAAACACAACCTGTGTTTGTTTCCTTTTGAATGCAGAGATGCATTGTATATGCACACACACAAATGCACCCTTTATTGTTTATGAAAACAAAAAATCTAACAATTTTTTATTATACTGAATTAATAGTGATTAGCGAATACATAGAAGCAAAATATAAAGGGAACTTTTTTGCTTTCCAATAGATCTATGTTATATTTTGTTGCAGTAAGAACAGTATAATCAAAACTACTAACAAAAACTTTTGCGATTAAACTTTGCTTTTCAAGAACTGAAGATTGTGTGGAAATGAAACAGAGGACAGGTCTTGATGACCTTTGGTTTCATGCCATATAATATAATGGAGTACTTGTTTTGATTTCCTTAATTTTTCAGGTTTAAGAGGCATGTTGAAATTATATTAACCTCATGTCTGTGGTTGTAAGGCTTAAAGCAATTCTTTTTCCAGTTTTTCAGCTCAGAAAGGAAATTGGCATTTTTAAACTGTGTTCAAGTAGTCTGTTTTTACAATATTTGTTTTTCTTTGTGGTTTTGTTACATGAAGACATGAAAGTTTATCATCAACCTGATTTCTCTAAGGGAAAAAATTCTTGTATGAGTAGTTTGGTCAGCATGCCTTGTTGTATGAAAGAAAAATCTCCCTTAGCTTTTTGTTAAGGATCATTAATTTCAGATAACGAATTTGCCCTTTTTATGCATACACTTAAAAACCGCATTTAATTTTTCTTTTCACAGAAAGATGGGAGTAGAGATCATAGATAAAAGAAAGAAATATGGTTAATATTATACTGAAGTAGGAGCATTTATTTGTATATAATGCTGTTCATAAATGCTCATTATGAAAAATGAATGATCAGATAAACTTCTAGAGTATTCTACAGCAATATATGCTGGGGTGATGTGCACTACTAGTGCAGAGGTGACAGCAGAAGTCTGGAAACCTTTTAGATAATTTAACTCATTTGTTTCTCCAATGTTACAAATATACTTTGTGATCCATGCCTACCTTACGCTTTGACTTGAACAAAACGCTAGAAGAGTGTTCCGATCCCTGCTGTACTTTTAGGCTGGTAAAACTGTTCAATAGCTCTGACATTTGGAGGTACTCTGGATGGTGTGGTGAACAGTTTTGTTTGCCTAGCTACGCTGTGTTTCAGCAATGTGTAAAAACAGGTTAACATAAATTCAGGGAATGGTAGAACAGGAGTCTTAGGTGGAAGAAAGCTCAAAGATCAGGTGTTTTAGGTGCTGTTATGATGATGGGCGTTTTAAAAGGACCTGCAGCATTCATGCCTGTAAGCAGCCAGTGGTCTTACACAGGTGCAGTGAAGTACATTTTATGATTCTATAAGAATATATTGAATAATAAATGCAATAATGTCACACATTAACTACTGTCAACAATACCAAGCATTAAAGATGTCAGTGAGCATTAAGAGGTTGATGTGGTTTTGATTGATAGTGTATGCAATGGATGGTAAGATGTGACAAAGACGTTAATGCAGTGGCTCTAGAAGAAATCATTGCCTTGATGTCTGCTTGGTTGGCAGGAGTTAATTCATGATGGGGTTTTGTGTTGGCTTTTTGTTGTTGTTGTTGTTTTGGTTTTTGTTTGGTTGTTTTTTTTTTTAATAAAAGAATGAGCAGTTCAGAAGGATAGTGAAGTAAGACTGCTAGAAAATGCAGAACTAGAACTATGTTCAGATTTCTTTTGTTCTCTTTCTTTGTCTTAAGAATTGCAATCCATTTCTAAAGCCTTGCTAGCTGCCTGCTGAGAACAGAGGTGTTACAAAGAAAACATAACCACTCACTGGACTCACTGGATAAAAGTGGACTTTGCTTCTCTATCAGCCAGGGTTCCCCCTCACAGGTTTACTTTTCCTATCAGAGAAAACATTTAGGTTATGTGTACTGGGCTTTTTCAGGTGCAGTGGACATGTTTCTTGAAATATATACCTTTGAAAATTGAAGGTCTGTCCAGAGCACAGGCTAAAGCTTTTACAAAATGTGTTGAAAGTATGTCCGTGGATTTATACAGCACTGAATGGCAAAGGGCATAGTATTGTTACATATGAGTATGAAATGTAGTAAAAATATATCAGGCTTTATTTCCTTTGCAGTCCCCCTTCTAATCTCAAACAACTCATATTAACTGTACTATTAGCATTTTAGTAATGTATTTTGTGATAGAATTCTAACAGACAGGAGAAGGTGTGTAACTTGCAAATAAGGAGTAATTTATACTGGTACTATTTAGTTTACCAGACTTACTACATCTGTATCATAGGCTTAAATAGTGATTATGGAAAGTTCTGTAGCATTTGGTCAGTGATGGTCACCATTAAAGGTAACTGTTTTATTAATAGATGATGGAATAATGTAACTATGTTTGAGTTTCTTTTCTCATGCTTTTAAAAAGAATCCAAGATAAATAAGACATAATTGAACTCACTGAGAATATTGCAGGCAAATGTGCTGGAGATTTGTGTTTAAAGTCTATTAAGTATTCATGTATTAATGTGCTGTGTGTTTGCAACATAGGTGAACACTCTTATTTTTAGAAGTTAATTCTACGGATAGAAATTACTTTATATGGAGACCAATATTCTTACATATAACATGACACCTGTCTTCTTGCATAGTTTTGTACCACTTGTCAAATATGGTACACCTGGTCTGCCCAGGTAAAATTGGTTTTTATTCTCCAGGGAAGCAGCATTTCTGGCAGTCCACCAGTCCAACTGAACATAGAATTTTAAAATTGCAAATAAATACTGAAAGCCATAACAGCTAAAGATAATGAGAGTATGAATTTGCAATGTTTAAAATTATTTTTGGAGCCTTTAAAATAATGAGAAGTTAAATTATTATGAGCTAATCTACACTTAAAACTTAAGCAGGTGGCCAGCATAATGAAAAGTAGCTTTGCTACAGTGATGTACCATTACATTTGCAGGGGAAAATTTTATCTGCATTTTATCTCTATGTAGAAATTTCATAAACACGTGCAAGTCAGATTAATCATAGTAGTAATTTCATAAGAACTCGAAAAAATGCGTTGATGTTTTATTAAATGACTTTTTTTCTCCTCCTATTTTAGTTACTTACCGTGGTTTGAGGTATACTACAAGCTCCTAAATACCCTGGCGGATTATTTGGCTAAAGAACAGGTAATTTTAGATATTCTCTATAAAATATTTTCCTTGAAATAATAGTAACCATTTGAAGTATTATAAAGTGATTCTATGCTGTTTAAAAGTTAAAAAAATCAATAGAATTTAGAAGTAAGTTTTTACAGTTTACAATAATTTGAGCATACAGCTGCCACTGTCACTTGAATCCCACATTAATCTTAAAAAAGCTGCTGAGAATATACCTTTATAAAATGTCAGTCTTAGCATAAACAAGTCCTGGGTGAAGTGTGAGCAAAGTGTCACATCACTGGAGATCTGTATGACGTATTGATTGTAAACTGTACATCTCTGGAACTATCTGATTATCAGTTGCAAACACTTTTTTTCAGAACTGCATAAAATATGATGTACTGTTTCACCCTTTATATTAACTAAAAACTACCTCTCGTAATTCTGTCATCTCAACTAGCAAGACAAAATTACTTGCAGCATTTGGTGAAGAATCATGGTAGTTTACTTTGCATATTCATGAGCAATTAGACATATTCCAGGATTACACAGGAAAGGAAATACCGGCATCTGTCTTTGCTGAGAACATTAAAGCTATACCTTTGTGCTTTACATATATTACTGTACTAGATTGTAATTAAAAAAAAGAAAAAGAAAAAGAAAAAGCATCAATAGTCAGCCATATGCTGTAGACTAGAAAAGCTGACATTTCAAGAATATATGCACTATAGAATGAGCAATTATTGTGCATTATAGTAAAAGGACTATAGAGAATGATGATATTTTATGTAAAAAGAAAATGTAGTAGTAAAGTTTGGTGTTATCTGTGTTTAGTAGTGTGGAATACATTTAGGTCTTATAAATGGTATAAGGAGACTTTGGTTTCGGCCCCTATTTCACTGTAATGGTAAAAATTGCTATTAAGGTTGTATTTGACAGAAGGGGTAGGGGTTGTCCTTCCCTTTGTTTCTTGTTCCCTGGTTCCGGCATTGCAGCACTTAGTACAATCAGTTTAAGTTGCTGGGTTATAAGTTTGTTGTCCTGTATGCTGAGAAAACTTTTGATGAATCAGAAAGTTTTAGCAGTGTACAGGAATATTTTGTTGAATTGCTTAATGCTAGATCTGTTGCTGAGGAGGTTGTTGTCTCTTTCTCAAGTAAATGTCTTTTACAGGATCAAGCTGAGGGATCCTAGTTAAACCCAGTAGCTGCATGTACTTTTTAGTAAACCTTATCAACGGTTTTGTGTTCTCTGATAAGTAATGTTCAAAGTATGAAATATATCTATGTAGCTGTATATTTAGTAAAACTTTGAATAGACAAATATCATGGCAAACAGTTTTAGGAAGATGATGTCCAAGATGCACAGACCAGCTAAATATGTTAACACTATTTTAAGTATCAAATAATTTGATTCATTTAAGGAGTATATGGGGAAATACTAAAGAGATTGACTTAATGTGCAGATACAATAATTTTCTGAGAAACAAAGTTGGCCTGAATTTTCTACTTAATATTTAAATACTTCACTATGAATTGCAATTGTTTTTTGCATTAAAAAATATATACATATATGTCAATAAGTAGTTTGATGTGTAGTAAATGATAATTAGTCAGTTTTTATATAGTATTTAACTATCTTTTAAAAATATTCCCTATAGGAAAATGACTCAAATGATTTGTTAAAATCATTGTATAGCCATCCTGTGCCAAAGGCGAACGCTTTAGTCAGTTTAAGTGTGGTAAGTTTTCTCTGTTTAACAACTCCTCCTATTATTGACTGTAAAACAGTAGGTAAGGTTGAAATGAAAAAATCTTCACCCTTTGTAAAGAGTAAACTTGTGTTACTTCCCATCATTAACTGGCTTGAACAACTTTTTTTTTTTTCTTTGTGCAGAGTTTGTCTCTGTCTGACGCTGTTCCCTTCATAGTCATAGTCATAGAGAAGCAGAAATTTGAGTTTTGCTCTGCAGTTGAGAAAGTAAACTGCAGTGGGATCTGGCAGGGCTAGAACTACTTTTTTGTTCTTCTAGCTGTTTCATGTAGATAACTTGGGTTTCTCCTGCTGTGAATCGGGAGACACTAACTCTGTTTTATTGCCTCATGTCTGAGTAGGTAGACTTTTTTCCCACCTTACTTCCCCTTCCTAGTTTTGAGTCTCTCTAGATTGAACTACTACAATTTGAAGGGCACAGAAAGAAGGGATTTTGTAAATGCTCCCTTATACATGTGCTGAAATATCATTCGATTATTTACCTGGACCTTATTTGTGTCATTTCCTGTTACTTTTAATTCATTTATATTAGATTTGAGCTCAATGCTTCGAGTAAAGTAAGCATAGACTCTGCAAAAGCCTCAGGCCCTGTAATGAAAGCGAACAGAAATGGAGAGTTTACTTCTGTTCCATCCTTGCTCCTTGACATAATGCTGCCTTTATTTTATTTCAATTTGTCATATTTCAAATTCCTTCGTATGCTTTTTTCACTAGGCTCTAGAGGCCCAATATTTTGTCCCCTTGAACAGTGCTAATCCACTGTATTTGAAAGTCCTTCCAGTCTTGTGTGGTGTTGTTCACTAGACCAATATAGTGTTTTATGAGACTCCAGTCAGAATTGTTTCAATTGCCAAGTTTTTTCGTTCTTTTGTCAGTGTTATATTTTCAAGTTATTTTTCAGCTCATAATAGCTTTGCCAAGAATACATCTGTATATCCAATAATATTTTGCTGTCATTAATAGCAGTATTATAACTAAGTGTAATTTGGCAACCCTGAAAGACTTTATGAAGTACTTTAAAAATCATGCTGCATTTCAGAGGGATGTAGAGAAGTTTTAAAGATATTTTTCCTTGCATTTCATGCAAAGTTTTACTACCTGTTCTTATCAGTGTTGCAGTTCATTTTGCATAGAACTTGCCTACCTCAAAATTACTTTTGTGATGAACCTGGAAATGGATGTTGTGGTGAATAGAGCTGGCAACACCAGGATGACTAATTGCAATAAAGTTGATGCTTGCTGATTTTATTTCAGTATTATCTGGGTTATTACTTATTACTGAATTATTTTTTTTCCACAATTGTCTCTTGTTCCCAGTAGCTTGTTACATCGAGGAGTTTTGTAATCCTTTTAGCTGAACAATGATTATCTAAAATACAGGCCTCTTGCCAAATGCTTGGCTGCATTTGGTACAGTCAAGTGAATATTGTGGGTTCAGATGGGACAGAGCAGGAAGGAATAGGTTAGCCTGAATCAGAGTTCTTGCTGGATCTTTTGGTTTTTTTTTTTGTAATGCTCAGTACTGTAGGGAGCAGCGAAACATTTATGGCCACTTTCAGGTCTGATTTTGTGTGCCTCTTCTTTTATGTTGATGTTCCTTTCTTGCTCCTTCTATCTAGTAAATAAGCTAGCCTAGAACCGTCACTAGAAATGGGCTTAAGAAGAAGTCAATAATTGTGCAAGTGGTATCATGAGGTGGCTTTTCATTGTGCCAGGATGAGTCTAGTTCAAAATGCATGATGCTGAATTACAAAGATCCCTCCCCCCATTTACCCAAGTATACTGCAGGGTAGGGTGCAGTCATTGAAATGGGGTTTACGTGGCAGACCACAATATGGATTGCATATACGTAACCATGCATAAGTTACACCCTATATCTAGATACATGGTGTTTCCCAGTAATCCTTGGTCAGGAGGACACCAAAATGTTCCACTCTCACCTATTGGTCCCAGTAATAAACATTCTGCAGCTAAAATTTGAGGGCTGATCTTTCGTTCTATGAAACCTGAGCTTAAATAGAATCAGGGTCACTTTTATTTTACCCATAGAGAGCTTAAAAAAAGTGATCTTTTTTTTTTTATTTAGTTTTTTTAAGCTAACTAAGTTGGGTTAAAATTCAAATGGGGGAGTAATACAAAGAATAAAAAATTTGCAGCCAATATTTTAAACATGAATACTACAAGCATTAGTGTCAGCATTGGCCTTTTTGTTGGAAAACTGAAAAGTCAATTGTTCAATCTTTCTCTCATCTTGCATAAGAACCAAGAGATGATTTTTGCAAGTGAACAAGTTTTGAAAAAACAGCCTTGTCTTGTATCGGTGAGTTTAAAAGGCACTGACTATCTAAAGCCTATTGTAATTAAAGAAATAATTACTTGCTATAGGATATCTCTTTTGATTTCAGGCTTATTTATACCTGTCCTTTGGGAAATTCTGCTGCTGTCTTTAGCCTGAAAGAGCAGTCTAATATTAATGTACCTTTTCTGTTTAAATCAATCTAACTTCAGAGCTCTGTGTTTGTGCGTCATAATCCTTTTGTAAAAACCGCAATCAAAATCAAACCCTTAGAGTGATGAACAAACTTGCATTTTCTAGTGTCCTTCTTAGAGGAAACTTTATAAAGGACAGCAACTATTAATTTAGTATCTCTTCCAAGGTCGTACATCTTCTTAAGGCCGTTCACAAAGGTGTGCAAGGCCTCCATACTACATTATTTTTTGCTGCTTTATGACTTTTAATGACTGCAGTAATGGGTCTTTGCTTTGCATAGTTCTGACTTTCTGTTTAATGAGTGAAATATTATTACTTTGTTAATTAGAAATAATTACTTCTCTTCATTATTAACTTCATTATTCAGAAATCTTTTGATAAATATTCTGTGACCTTATTACATATAGGAAATAATTTTCTGTTGTTGCTACACTTCTGCAGAATGTAATTATTCCATTAATCAGAATATTTTCCTGTTCTTGACTAGAGAAAAAAAAAAAAACCCAACAATTTAGCTCTTTTTTCTCTGTTGATGCAAAACAATAACCTGGGATATTTATTGTGCAAGTGCTATGATGTTTATGGGATGCCTTAATTAAGCCAATTTTTTTTTTCTTAAATTTTTAACTATTACCAAATGACCTCATTTGTGTGGAAAAAATTCTATTAAGTGTATCAAGCTGGGTTAATAAGTCTCTACACAGAGTTAATCATACTAGTAAATTTTTTTTTACTTGAACATAAGACACATTTAGTATCTTGTAGACTTCCTTTATGTTTTGGTATATCTTTATCAAGTTTGACTTGAAAACAGTGTTCTTTGTGTTGATAATTATAATTTTAAAGTACACTATAAAACCAAAATCTATGAAAAAATGGCAAAATTATGTTAAAAACAAATAGAAGCTAAAAAGTCAATAATTATCACCTTTAGTTAGTATGCACTTAAGGTTTTTTGTCTTTCAAGTTTTAGACTAATATACAAAAATAACTTAAAATTACTGAACTAAATCCATGTCTGATAACTACTAAAAGCACTGGATTAATGAGAGTAATTTAAATTGCATCTGGTTTTAGTTTAATCTATTTTATATTTACGTTCTAGATGGCCTCAAACTAAGATGCATAAAATTGCTCATGTATTTCATAAATAATTGCAAAATCTCAAGCTATCAGACTTTGCATTTTTGTTAGCACATTTTTGACTCAAAGATGTTTGGCAAGAGAAGAGAATTCATATCAAGTAATAATATTTCTATTCTAAATAATTTTCTCAATTGAATGATTTTTCCTTCTCCATTCTAAATTTACATTTTGTCCTTTTAATGGTTTTTTTTGGTTGCAATTTTTAAATCAATGCTTCAGTTAATCAGTGCTACTCTCAAGCTCATGACAACATTTAAAACTGCCTTAATTTTAGTGTTGTTTCAAAACTGCAGCCCAGTGTTTTGTTCCCTTGTTTTGCGTGCTGTGCTGAACCAGAGCTTGTCATTTTGTGTTGTGATGTGCTTATTTCTTTGTCTTGTGGTGGAAAAATGCTATTTGCTTTAACTAGGATGGGGATGAAAATCCTAAACGCTCGATTTTTAAAAAAAAATATTTTTGGTTTCTGTCTGCATAAATTATTAATTATTTTTTTTTATTAATTAGCACTCGTATTTCATTACTCCTGATATAACTGGATTGCCAACAATCCCTGAAAGTGTAAGTATGCAGTTTCCTTTTTAAATTACTTAGGAGAAGTATCAACCTCATTGTATGGGTAGAGATGAACTCTGCTTTTATCAATAGTTTTTTGTTTTTTTTTTTTTTTACTAAGACTGCTTTTAGAATATGATTGATATTATAACAATCTTTAGCTAGTAGTTACGGTTGCATTCATCATTAACTCATTTTAAAGCATTGACAGGACATTTTTGACCAACAGCTATATCCACCCTTGGCTTGTTTGCATTTATTGTGATTATTTGTGTAAAATACATTCTACTTCTACACCTTGTGTTATTTAAATATCTGCCCTTTAAGCACTGCATTGCTAACCTGCAAATTCAGCTATCAGCTGAATTTGTGTATGAAGGCATTATTATATGCTTTCTGAAAATGTGCCATACCTGCTTACATGCACCAGGAATGATGCAGTGGGGTTTTTTTTGTTTGTTTGTTTGTTGGTTTTTTTTTTAATTTTTCTTTTTTCATGAACACTTGCATTCTGTAGATGCTGAATCCTTGATGGTAGATTGTGAAAATCTCAGATCACATTCTCTGTGATAAGTCTGGCTGAATGACATCTAATAAAAGAGCTTCAAAACTTTCTGCTTTGCACTCCTGCACTTAAATCTGGAATTCAATATGGCTGTATAGGTGTGCATTTTTACACTTCCAAATAATAACCAAAGGTTAAGCTGTTGGGGGGGTTCACCACGATACAAAATCCTGCAGTACCGCAGAACTCATTCCTAGTAGATACTGTGGTGTGTGTGCAGAAAGCATGTCCTCACAGCCTCTGTGGTGGTCCATCAGTGAAGGGTGGTGGGGATGGTGTCACGATGGCCCACTCCCCACCTCTCCACTGTGGGCAAAGGGGTGGTTGTGCCCAGCAGCATCCCGGGTGGGCACTGGCTCATGGACCACAGGGTGGAATGGGAGAGGGAGAGGAAGGGGAACGACCTTAGGGAAAGCCAGGCTGACCAGGAGGCCTGCAGGTACATCTGTGGTGGTGGAAAGAAGTCTGCGCCAGGGAACCAGGTAGATGGGATGGCCCTTGTTGCAACCCAGAAAACTAAGGACAATTGCTGGATAGAGGAGTAAAAGAGAGGACCTTTGTTGCAAAGGCTCTGTGGGCAGGACAGGACTTAGGTTTTAAGCATTTATTTCAATCTGTTCACCCTATAGGTTGAATTCCTCTATTTGAAAGAATTCTCTTGTTCTAGCCTATTATTTGGGGTTCTAATAAAACTTAGCTTTGTAGCTTATAAGATGCGTTATTTGTTCAACTTGAAGAAAATGCTGGGAAGCTTCAGCCTGGGCCTCCGGCTCATGGAAAATCTTGCAATGGTGCCATTGTGGATTTATTTTTCTGATTCTGTGGCAGAAAGGAAAAGTAGTATTCAAGGTGCCTTTCTATAATTATTTTCTACTTCATTCATAAAAGTCTCATCCTTCCCATATGAACCAAAATAGTATGATACGAATAGCAGGTTAGAACGTGCAGGGAGAGAAGAGGTGGGATAATTACAGTAAGTTAGCAATAATGTGAATTTTCTTATTCTTTGTTGTAAGATTCACACATTTCAGGGGCAGTAACTTTTCAGATGTAATGGAGAAACAACTGTGACTGTCTTCCAGAGGCATATCAGTCTGTGAAAGATTGCAAACTTTTTTTACCACAGCTTTTGCAGCACAGAACCAGCATACTATTATCAATTCCAGCGTTAGAGGGTGTCTGAGGTAAATTGGACTCAAATTATCATAGTGTATCAGCCTCTGACAACTCGTTGAAAGTCACACTTGAAAGACCAGAGTTTCTCTCTAAATGGGGCGTTTGTAGTCTCAGAGCTCTTGCTTTTGGGATCTGTTCCAAAATTTTATGCAGCATGGACCAAGAATAACTCTATACTCCATGTCTTTGAATTAATAATGTGTTTCTGAATTTACATGAAACTGCATTGTCCACTGGATCTTTATTTGCCTTTTTGGTATTTTTTTTAATTTAATATTGCAATGTATCCAAAAATGAGATCCACCCTCTGATGATCATCCGGGCATTGACTAAAGTTAGCTTTTCATATAGTAGAGCCTGTCAGGAGATAAGCCAGCAGCTGGTGGACAGCAGCTCTGCCCCACACCACGCTCCCTGGCTGCTGAGGGCTGTGAGCCGGAGAGGCCACAGCCGGCCACTGTGTCCTGGCCCCCACAGGAGATATGCTGGCAGTCAGGCTCTGAAGCCTTTACTCTCTGAAGCTTTCGCCACTTGCCGTTGCTGTTTTTTTCCGGGGCACAGTACCTTGCTGCCAAGTGTTGGCCACATCCAGCACAGACTAATCTTCAGATTTCCATCCGTGGGTTGGGGCATATAGTTGATAGACCTACATTATGGAACATTAGCGTGTTGGTCCTGAGAAGAGATGAGTAAGATTTCTGGTTGCAGATATGATAAAAATGGGTGAAATTTTATTTTTTTGTGTATTGTGGGGGGTATTAGTATATTTTCATACATATTCTCTAACTTTTACAAAAACTTGCTGTTTTCCTAGGCATTTTTGCTGGTCACTGTTTTAGCTTGTTCAGAACTTGTATGTCTGGCACTGTGTCATGCAGAAATGCTCTTAAGTTCAGCTGAAACACAAAGATCCCCACCTCTGTTCCAACCTGCCTTTTTCTCTTCCCCTCCCCTTTTGTGTTATCTGAACTATAAATAAGAGGTGCTGGTGATTTTGCTTTTCACTAAACCCCACAGTGGGGTTCTTATTAGGGGTGAAAAGGGTGGCTGCAGCAAGGACCCACTACTTTCTGCCAGTGCTGCTGGATGTTTGATGTTCTGGCACATACAGTTCAAGCAAAAGTTTGGTATTTGTCAACAAGCTGTTTTGCTGTAGGAAGGATGAACAGTTATTGCAGTGGTAGAAGATCTGTTCCTGGGTTGGAAGTAATGGTTACCTTAATAGCATATGGTGGATATTGATATAATACCAAAGTTCATATTTTTTCAAATTTGAAAAAAAGAGCAAATCCAAACTCAAAAGCCTAATCAAATGAGCAAATATTAATAACTTACACCAAATTTAGTTTTTCATTGGCTTTAGAACTCAATTATTCCTAAAGCAAACAGATTTTAATGCAGATGGATTTCTTTCATAGTTTTGGGTTGGTTTTTTTCACACATAGTAATTGGACAAAAATTTTTGTAAGTAATATAAAATTTTTCGCTAGATACTTCTGTTGCTATATTGTTAACATCTTATTTATTTAAACAGAGAAACCTCACTGAATATTTTGTTGCTGTGGATGTGAACAACATGCTGCAACTTTATGCCAGTATGTTGCATGAGAGACGAATCATTATTACCTCTAGCAAACTAAGCACTGTAAGTACTTCACACATCTCCTTTTAAGTAGAATATATTGAACATTTCACAAAATGACCTGTTAGACCTTTGTGGTTTTAGATATGTTCCTCGTGTACTTATAAGACAATATCTACATACTTTTCTGATATATGGTTTTAGTCTGGCTCTTGAAGTACAAAAGTCTGATTTATATAAGACCTACTCAGATACATTAAGTCAGGTTAATTATTTTTCTTATCAGGAGATGAGAGTTCTTTAACTCTCCTGAGTTCATTTCTCTGCCTTCTATAACCTAAAAAGAATTCTTAAGGGCTATTATAAGATCTTTATTATTCACTTGTGGCTTATTCCATTGGAGCTACTTGAAAGAAATCAAGGGTCCATAATAATAGCTGCTATCCTAACCTGGTAATAGGTAGATTCATCTTTGTTAGAGTGGTTTGGGAGTGCCTACTGTAATAGCTGTGATTTGGAGCAGCTCTTCAGACTGGTAATAATGTACAACTCAAAATAGCATTTTTTTATTAAAGGTTTTAGGCTACTGCCCGCATTAAAATGTTTTGGTTTTTGATTTTTTTCCCCTTCCCTTTATGCCTGCTTACACTGCTTAATAAAAGAATGTTGTGTTTCATTTTGAAAGTATAACTAAATATTGAGATGTTACTTTGTTTTAGTCTTAACAGAATCTTATGAGTCTTTAAAATATCCTATATTTTTAAATATTCCCAAGATTAATTTTTCATTAGCACAAGACTGTCACTTTATAATCAACTTTCATCATAGAATATATTGGTCATGTAGAATATTTAGCCTGTTAAGCACAGTTATTGAAAAAAACCTTCATTTTTTTAAACAGCACTGCATAAAAAAATTCTTTAATATGCTTTCCATGGTAGAAAATCAACTTTATGTTCCAGAACACTGCTAACTGTACTACCAAATAAATGAGCATCTATTTTCAACACATAGGTTAGACATAGTACTAAAAATTAATATTTTCAAAGACTTGGAGGTGTCAATTTCCAATACTTAATGTGTGCATGTAAGGACTCAGAATTGCTTTTGAGTCAAAAGTAAATTGAAGATAGAGAAGGTTCAGAATTGCCATAAAAGGCTGACAGGTTTTACAGTTCTAAGCGATAGTAGCAATTATATAATTGTTGTCTTATGTATTTTTTTAAAACACCGCAGTGCTGGGTCCCTGAATCTGCAGTCACTGTTGCAGTTAGGGAAATGTACAAAGACAGCTCTTTACCACTTTAGCAGTTTGCAGAATACGGTGCTAATGGCGATTGGAGAGTAAAGGAAACATCGGGTCTTATAAGCGAAGGCCATGTGGTCAACTGACAAACAAATAGTGAATGAATATAAGCAATCTTCAAATTACTAGTTTATGCTATATTTTTGAACCACCAAAGATTTTAATTTATCTTAGAAAATGTCCATATTCTATAATGCTTTTTTCTTCCCCCTTCCCGTGACATGGCATGGGGAAGAATTGAGTGTCACAACACAGTAATAAGACTATCCAAATGGGTGAAGAGAATTTGAAGGAAAAGCCCTTTCAAAGAACCTGGCTTAGTGGAAGTTCACATGAAGTGGCAAAGCCATGGAATCCTTTTTTTTTTTTTTTTTTCCATTTTGCCAGTCTGGGACCCAGCGTGCTATATTTGCTGCATTAAAAAAACAAACCAACCCAAACCAAAACAAAAAAAAAAACACCAACCAAAACCAAGAAACAACCCAAAACCTCAAAAAAAACCCACCATAAAAAAACCTCAGCTCCAGTGATGCCCCAGTCAAACCTCTTTTAATGCTCCACTAGAGAGGAAATAGGAATGATGATGGTAGCTCTGTGCCTGTGGAAGATTTATTCTGCAGGTGGGCACGTGTCCGTCTGCTTAACACGATTTAGAATCACACTCAGCTTATATTTGGATCCTCTTAAGACTCATTTTTGTTAGGCTGAACATCTCAGCTGATCTCTGTTGCTATGATATGACAAGAGAACTGGTATCAGAATCACACTGTGCTGATCTAGACCACCTTATTTCTATGTTCTGATTCCAAGCTCTTTGGAAGTCATTGCAGAATAACTGGTATATTATGCCGGTTGTGCGAAACTTTTAACTTTGTTCAAAATTCAGCTGTTTATTCTAAACTTTTTCATGCAGTAATAGTCATCTTGATGGTATCCTCACTTGAAAATAATTTATATCACTCTACTGGTCCAAGGATAGGTAGCAATAGCAGACATTTATTTTGGCATTTGGATGTCCTGAAGAATCTCCCCAGGCTGTGAATGTAAATAATAGATTGCAGGTTAAGTCCGAAAAGAGGTAGCACATCAATTTCACTTCTGGTTATTTTTTCAGTCTACTAGCATTACTTAAGTCATAGCTAAATGAAATTGCTGCCACATTATGTCAGATCCACTTTTGATACAGGATTGGATTAATTTTCACTTGCACTAAATAGACCTGGGTTATCAGGAACCTCAGTGAAAGCTGCTACCTGCTGGTCTCATTCATATACAGAACAGGAGCGATGTGAGACTTGCTCCTTTACAGAGTAATATAGTTTAAAAAGTAAATGAAACATTTTTCAGTATCTCCTGAAATAATTTAATTGACTTGCCAAGAATGATTAAATGTGGTTTTGGCATAAGATATTTCTTCTTTAAAATGTTGGATTGCTTAATATAATGCAAATAATCAAATGGAGTTAATTTGGATGTTACCATTTGCTAGCTTTGTACTGCTTTAGTACTGTGTACAAAACACAGCAGACTGGTCCTTCGTGTTGCGAAGGTCGTGTCTTAATATTCCTAAATTGCAGCTTGATATTTGAAAAGATTATTTGTTCCAAACCAGTGCTATGAAGGGCAACTTTCTGTTGGGGGAGTTGTGCCTTATCTTTGGGGTTAACTGAATATCAAGTGTTTATGTCAGTTCATGAAGACAGGGTTGTGATGTCACCTTCAAGTTATCAGCTCTGTTTCGGTTCACTATCTCAGGGCAGTGACTGATAACAAAAGGCATAATTCAAGGCCTTGCTCACTTTCTTCTCGCCTTTCTTGTAGGGGGCCAGGAATGGAAACTACACTGATGTACAGGAATTCTTTGTCTAGCGTTTCTGCCCTATAAATTTCATTATTTCGTTGTACTCAAGTGAAGGATTGGTGCTGTTATGGAAA
Source organism: Nycticryphes semicollaris (assembly GCA_013400055.1). Classification (NCBI taxonomy): domain Eukaryota; kingdom Metazoa; phylum Chordata; class Aves; order Charadriiformes; family Rostratulidae; genus Nycticryphes; species Nycticryphes semicollaris. Next base: position 948,536 of record VXBJ01001550.1, read on the forward strand.
AGGCCAGGGAATGATGATGTATTTAAAAAGAAGGTTTATTTTGGAGGAAAAAATAGAAAGACAAAAAAGGTTTAATATTTTAAGTTGTTGAGTAGAGTTTCTTAATTAAAAAAAAAAGAGAAAAGATAAGTACCATTTTATCCTGAGGTGTGTTTCAATTATTGGCTTACATCTTATTTCCATCAAACAGGCTTTATTTTATATGCATCTTCTTTGCAATTCTTGTGTATTTTTTGCATCTTTCATTAAATGAATTTTCTGTGGTTTTACCTCCTTTAAAAACTCCTTTGGTGGAGAACTTTGCCTACTTGCCCTACCAATTACTACCAAGATGTAAGTGGAAATTTCCCACCACTCCTTTCTGTTGTAGCTTCTGGGCCATTATTTGCCTGAACTGTTGATTCTTTTATTAGCTTGACTTTCCAACCACTTTAATAATGTGATTATCACCAACCTCACAGCTTGCTTGAGGCTTAGTGTTAGTGTGAGATGGATTCAGCTAGCCTGAGGTTTATGCTCCGTAAGATCTGTTTGAAGCAAAAATTGCCATCTCTGGCTTTTGAACGGTAAACTATGAAAAAGAAACAAATTGTGTGGCTTTGGATTAAATGAAAGCATGAATGAAACAAAGGAATTGATCTATTCACAGAGGTGGCTGTTAGTTTTTTCAGTTTAGCTGTAAAAGGAAGACCTTTCCTAAATGTCACGCTGTATGTTCTCGCACAGCACCATTTTCTCACACGTCACTGCATCTGCGTGTATTCTTATTAGTTGCTCGGAGCTGTACGAGTTTCAGTACAAATAATTTTTTAATTTGGTCTTTCTATAAATTATTAAAGTGCTGGGAATGGCTTTTCCAGGAAGGCTGAACTACAGCATTGATTTTATGCATGCTGGAGGCAGGCCCTAGATGTTTCGGCCCCAAGTGCACCTGCTGTGGTAGTCTACCAGAACATCATACCACACTCTCATGTATTCAAAGCAAAGGAATAAATCATGATTTTACAACAGTGCATCAGTTGACTTATTGCTGTTTTGTGACCGGAGGTAGGAAGGATTGCTGTTTAAAGCCGTGTCATCGGTTCTCAAGTCACTCAAGCATGAAAGCTTGTCATATGCCTCTGTAATTGTACCTCACCAGTCTTTCCCTAACTAGTCAGCTGGGGCTGTGCATTTTGTCTCAAACACCCGCCTGGCCAGTGTCTGACAGGAGCCTTCTCATCATCCTGTCAGTAATATGCTAACTAGAGTGTATCTTCTGTGGCCTACACTGGCAGGTGGAAAGGATGCTACACTTTAAAGCAAATGTCTAAACGTTATCTCCATTTTGACCAGTTTTTATTTCGGGTAATACAAGTCTTCTGTGTCTGAGCATGGTTACAAAGTTCTGTTTTGCAGTGGCTGGACATTTCTTTGGTGATCCCTATAAAAAAAAAAGATATGTGTCAATAAAAGATACAGATTTTAATTATTGGTTTTTGTGGTGAAGGAGGACTGGATACAAATTTACCTACAGACATGCATTTGTGGAATCACTTTTGCTGTTGCTTATATGCAAAAAGAGCTTTCTGCAGTTGCCCTCAGTTGCCATACTGAGTTGGATGAGCGGTGGCTTCATGATCCTTGCCTTGTTACTCTTGTTCAGGTATCACACAATGCATGGTTGCTCAGGCACTGGGAAGACACAAAAGGCTCCTTGGAGAACCTGATACCAGCTGCTATAGAAAGCAAACCACCCCTTGCTTTAAAACATGTTGTCTTTGTGAATTGCTTCACTTCTCCTACATCCAACCCTAAATCTGAGATTCCTGAGCTTATTCTGCAATCGATGTGTCCCAAGGCAGTAATATTGTCAACTGCATCAGAAAGCAACTGTGGTGCTTGTCTGTTTCTCTCCCTTCACTTAGATCTCTCTGCAGTTTACATGTTGGAGATTCATGGATCTGGTTAAAAAACTACCAAGCAGCACTTTGTGACTAGACCAGATCACTGGCATATGGTTTTGGAGCATGGTGCTCATTAGTATGGAGCCTGGAAAGACAGAAAGCTCCTCTTTCGTTTTTTTTTATGTTTCTGAATTCAAAGCTGGCTATTTATGGAGCTGCTATTTCTCTGGTGCAAACTAAGGATCTATGAGCGTAGAACAATTGGCTCTATACGTGCCTTCCATGTTGAAGAAAATAGTGGCATTGGGAGCTGTCAGAGCTTAGTGATGTCCTCACATTGCCTTATGCTAGAGCAACGCTCCCAGTTGCGATTAAATGCACTGTAGCACCTAATTTATTTTAATTGTAAACTGTAGTGCCATCACAATTTTATCTGAAAATGTAGTTTTGAAGTGTATGGCATATCCATTGTGAATAATACTGTTCCAATAATTTAAAAAAAAAAGTACAGATTTAAAATTTAATACATATCTCAAATTGCTCTGTCGTAGTACATAGTGGACAGAAATGTGCACGGGCTGAATTTAGTTATTGGAAAACAGAAAACGAATAGGAATTTATCATTAACTTGCAAGGCAGAACATATATTCCACTGATACTTACTGAGGTCCCAGAAGTATAATTAGAGTTCATTTTGGAATATTAGGTCAATTAGACCCTTTGGTCTGGGAATAGGTAAGAAGTGCTGGTTAATATTTTTTTTTTTTTTAATATAGTTCAGGTGTAAGCCGTCTAAGATAAACTGGGCAGAGGTACGTGTTGTGGGTGCACTTAAGGTCCCATTGGGACGCCTGTAGGGAGTGTACCTCTAGCAATGAAGCTGTGGGTTGTCAACATAGAATCAAAATGTGGTTAGGATATACAGCCAGACCTGGAAAGCTCTCTCAAGTCTCGATGTTTAGAACAGTTTTCCCATTGCCACAGCATAATATTAGGAGAAATAATTGTGAAAGAATTTGTGAAAAGAAATTGAAATGTGTGGTCGGCAAATGATTAAAATTCTTTTTCTTTTAATGAGAGGGGGAAGAAAAAACAATAAACAGTGGGAGATTCCTTTTACATGCCATCTAGTTAAAAAAACAAAGAACTGTATCACTGGGTTTTATTTAAAAAAAATGATCTCAAACAAACAAACAACAAAAAGAAAAACCACACTGTAAAAGAAAAGCATGTAGACAGACAGATATACAAAATAATTTCAAAATTAATTTTTTCACTTATTTGCACTTTCAGGAAAAAGAATGAATCCAAGATGAAGATAACCTGGGGCAAAAATTGCTTCTTTTTCCGATTCTTATAATCTTTGGCAATTCAGTAGAACCTGCTGGAACAAAATGCTGGGTAGAGCCAGTGCAGGCACTGCTGTGGGCATATACAATCTAAGAGAAGCTCTTAAGTACCGAGTCCTTTGTGGTTGGACTGTGTGGGAACTGAACATGAAAGTGTCTGTATTCTCTTGACCAGAACTGCCTCACCCCCTAAAAAAAAGTACCGCTGAAGTAATTGGTGGCCATGTGAGGCATAAGATGTGAAGACGAGTTACTGAAGGGTATATGAGTGTAATACCAGCTCTCTGTTCCAGTGTGCCATTGTGGCAAGATTTCTGCTTTTTCATGGTCACTGCTGCTTTATCACTCTTTTTTTTTTTTTCCCCCAAATTTGCCAATGACGAGATGAGTTATAACATAGTCAGTGGTTATCTCTACTCGTGCTCAAAGTAAGTAAGTTGTCTGTCAGCTATTCACAAGGAAGCTATTCCCTGCTGCTTCTTAATTAGTGTATAGCAGAACATACCATGGAGTTACTCTGGGGGAGAAAATTTTAATAAAAATTATTTTCATGGAAACTCTTCTTTCAGAAGCAAGGAACATTTGCAGAATTCCCTTGTTTTATGGGAGGGCAGCTCTTCCTCCACAGAGACAGGTCATAAAACAAAGGAGAAATGAAATGGGGGAGTCAGGAGATAGTCAGGAAAAGGGACAAAAAGATGTATATGTTTGCAGTGTTCTGTGTTTTTGTGAGAGAGGAAAAGATAAAGAAGTTAGGAAATAAATGAATGTCAAAATGAGAATAAATGAATTATCAAGAATGTATGGAGATGAAATGAAAAAAATAGGAAACTGAAATTATTGAAGAGATAATATAAAGAAGCACAATTAGTTTATTACATGGCAAACAAATACCAGAAGAGAGACCTGTTAGTTAACCTAACTGTTAACGTGTTAGGGATAAATGTTGATGACTGACTTCCAGAAGTTTCATTTTCAGGCTATGAAAAATGCTAAAAATGTTTGTGGGATGAAGAAATTCAGTAACTAAATCGAGTTATGTGACTTTTTCTATGCCACTCACACCTGCTTTGTTATACAGATACCTCTGATTATCTATAAAAGTGCGTAGAGGTCCTTAGTATAGACTCAGTATGCCAGTAGTATTCCTTGTTGAACACTCACCTGTCTACTACCACTTCAATTTTATTTTCTGCTCAGCTTCTATTATTGGGAAACATGTCACTCCTGGAGCTATAGGCAAGGAACAAACCATGTCTGCAGTCTTTTCTTTTCCCTTCCAAACTAATGCACAAGAATGATACCATAATGCTGCTTTGTGAATCAAGAATTGCAAGAAAAGAATGAAATTGATTGCATATGAAGTGCTGTCAAATTAATGAATAACACTCTTCTCTTCCATTTCCTTCCCCCAGAAATATTATAAAAGGAAGTGAATAATACTGAAAAAAAAGCCCAAACCAAAACCAAAAAAGCCCACCCCAAATCCCCCAAACCCAGAAGACAATAAGTTTTTCGTATTTATGTTTTCTTTTTCACATTTAATTTTCACAATAGAAAAAGTTAAAATTTTCATCTGTGAACTGGAAATATATTTCATTTCTTTTTCTCCCTTCTGTGAGAGAGCAGAGCTGGGGGTCTCATCTTGCCAACAGGAGAAAAATGCAGAATGGCTCAATTAAGGTCCTTCTTTTTCTTCTTAAAGATTATGGGGTTGGCAGATGGGAAACGATTAGCCAGGAGCTAAATTAAAGAAATACATAAGAAATGGCTTTGGATATCATCGCTTGAACAGTATATTCTGTTCTCTTTTTTTTTTTTTTTTTTATAATTTTCTTTTTTTTATAATTTTGACTTCTGAATTCTGACCAATGCCAGCAGAACTAACTAATTTTATGATTTAGGCTGTTTAGAGCTGGGAAGGAATTTATGTTCTGTTGTAAACTGGTGAAAGCAAGGACTCCCCTTCCACTTTCACTTGCCAGCAATCTTCCCACACCCCATGCAAGAAACGAGTGGGAAGGTATGTCTTAGCAGCCATTAAGCATCTGTTACGGGATTGGAGCTTGATCTCACTCCCAATTAAACAAGAGTTATGTATGGATGCCCCTCTAACAAAGCTGGAGTCTTAGGAGTTGTAATAATGTAGACAAGAGACTTCCTTTCACCAGTACGACTGTTCCCCTTTCAGGAAGCAGATAGTGGTTTCTCAGTAATTCTTGTGAACTGGGAGTTGATCATAGCTACTGGAATTGTGGTAATATATAGTGACCCATCCCCTACATTTATTGCTATAGGTATTAATAAGTAGATGAGAACGAAACAGAATCTGTGGCATCTTTCAACATATGTGTGGTTGAGGCAGTGGGAGGGAAGCAGCTCTTTGGCCCAGTGGGACTGTGAGGGAGGAGGGAGAGTGCACACCAGTACCCATTTCTGGACATGGTGTTGACAGAGATTGACAGTGTTTGAGGGTTTTTCAGGAAATTGTTTTATCACAGTAGTTCTTTACTTGCATACAGTAGATTTTGAAAGGTTGTATGGTATCACAGGTTAATTTTACTTCAGTGTTTTGTTGAACTTCTGTTGCTGTTTTTGGCTTTCTGACAAAATTCTGCTAATCAGTTTTCTTTCTAGCTTGTGGTTGTGGTGTGCTCAAATCTTGCCACCTATGCTCTGCCTCTCTTTTTTACCTTTGATTATAGAAAAGTCTTTGAAGAAATTAATTTATATAGACAGAAAATAACTGTCAGGTAAGTTTTTTGCAGTACACAGAATAATTATTATAATTACTTTTGTGTTAGTTATTGAAATTATGTGAATTATATGTGTCAAAAAAACATAACGTGAGTCTGCAGCAAATTTTTCAGCCAAAGTGGTATGACTCTAGGCATGTCACAGTGTTTTAAAAAAACTAAAATTGGGAAATAAAGAAAAGAAAAAGGGGTCAGTCCCGTTGGAAACCAAAGTGGAAAGGTTCATTGATAGAAGTGAACATTAGGGTAGCAGGTACAGACAGAATTATTGCATCCACGTGAGGAACGGGGAGGAGCTGCACTCCTCATGTTCCCAAGAGCAGGTAAGCCTGCTTTGATCAAATCTTGAACTAAAACTTTTCCTGACTCTTCCTGTTCAGCAGCACATAGATTTTGAACAACAGTCTTCCCAAGTGGCTGCTTATTGCCATAAGGTGGAAAGTAACTCCTCATGCTCTAGAATTTATGCATTATTTCAGTTTTGCAGGGATTTGGTAGTAATCAATTTACTATCACTCAATAATGAATTTTGCTAACAAACTTTTTAAGGTGGCCTCCTGCTAATTGGAGAGACACTTGTTATCACCAGGCTCATAGTTCCAGCATCCTCCTTTTTTCAGGAGATAAAGGTACAATTACTGTACCAATATCACTACAAAACTCTGAAGAAAACACCACATACTTTTCTTACAGGATGGTGAAAGCTTACATGGTGATGCTGGCTGCAGTGTTTTATTGGAAGAGATCAGAAACAGTAATGTTAGTAAATTCATTACTGATAGAATGGAACAGGAGACTTCTTTTCATGTCCAATGCAAATGCTAGGGATTTCAAATTAAATTTTGCTATTTACTAGAGGGTTGAATGTTGAAGTTTTTGTTAAAAGTTGTTTTTTAACTAGTTCAAGTCAGTTGACTCATGTTGTTTATATAATTTAAAGCCACATTATATAAACCACTTTTAAACCATAATTATGTTTATTTTTTAAATGAAAGTTAGTTAAACTAGAAGACATTCTTTGAAATAGAAACAGTCTAAAAAAATGAAAACTGTTGTAAGCAGAAATAGTAAAAGTTCTATTGGATATCGACAAATGGGTTGTATTTTTGCAGACAAAAACTTTGCTTAAAACCAGCCCAGCCATTTTATTATGGATAAAAATCACAACTCTGGTAGGTCTTTTCTAGTCCTCTGGACTATAGGAGAATGTCTCAACATCATTTGTTGCCTCAAAGCATGTAATAAACTACCAGATTTGCAGTAACTGGGTTCTACAGCACTGTTCTTTTTAGCAAACTGTAGACTTGAGCAATGATGTATTTCTGTGTATACATAAGTATATAGCATATATTATGGATCAGGGGCTTTCACCTTACATATGCAAGCTTATGTGTAAAGGGGATCACAGTTGATGCAATCTCCAGTTGTTACTGGCAAAACAGGTTAGGTTATCCTGACGATGACTTCAAGATAATTTAGGATAATTACTACCTGTCTCAAAAAAGATTTTTCTGATCTGTGACATTTCTCTTACATTTTTTTTTTTTTTTTAAAAGGGGGTTTTGATTCCTTTTGGAATAGATGGTAATCTACTTTCTGAAAAAGTTCTCACTATTTGGTCAAGCACCAGATGCTCATTTCTGCACCTAGGAGCTGCTTCTGTGCTCTCTGCCTTAATGTCTCCTCCTTCACCGTTCAGCAGGGTGCCTCCAGGGCTCTGCCTGGTTCCACTCCCAGGCGCAGACGCCATCAGACACCCTTCCAAATCTAGTGTCATATTTAGAGACCTCTGTGTTCTGATGAAAGCAGACTCTATCTGGTCCCCAAATACTTTTCTGATCTCTGGAACTGACTGGTTACTTAAGACATGCAGCATTATTCCAAGATTTGCACTAGTCCCCATTCTATTTAGAAGAGGGAATATGTCAGTTAAAGGTAAGATATTTGAGAAATGCTGTCACTGATGAAACAGTAAAAAAGGCAAAAAGAGAATTTGACAGAAAGTGTGCAATTTATAATATGAAATCCATAATTATCAGTATTTGCTTAAAGGCAGAGTTGGCACAGTATTAAAATGTCACACAGTTTGAAGAGCAGCAGAATCCCGTAGCTGCTTGTTTTCCAGGCTGTATTCAACAGGAAACTATAAAACATATTCATGCCACACTAAAATGTTTGGAAACCTACTGCAGCAGCAGAAATGAAAATGTTTAACTAAGATGTTACACTACGATGTCATTAAATAGAAAAGCAAGGAATAGCACAGCAAAACCGCGATCTGTAAGTAATTAAATCTTTACCTTTACTGCTAAAATTTGATAATTTTTTAAAAAAATTACAAATGTTAAATAGATGTCAGTCTAAGTGCCACACCAAAATACAGATTATAAAACAAGTGTTAATAAAACTTCAGATGTTTTTAAGGAATTATCCACTTCCTCTGTTAAAGTGAAAACTAAAATACAACATAGACATATGCATAAGATAGGAAAATGTTTATTCATGCAAATAGTATAGCCATCTTAATTCATAATTTAAGAATGCCTATTAAGAGGAGGAGGAGGCAGCTGTATACATTGGGGGATAACCTGTGTAACTATGCTCAGGTTTTTGTCATTCTGAGATTGAATTATATGAAATGCTAATTTTCATATAGGTAGCTGTGGTTTGAAATTTATGTACTACAGACATACTAATCAGTAAGTCCTTATCCATCTTTAGTAAAAGAGGAAAAAACGTGTTACTCAGCTTGACTGTGCTATCAGTAGTGTTAGTTAAACTACAGAGAGACATAATATGGAAATGTAACTCATAAATCCCACTGTGTAGAAGAGGGATAAGATACTCATTTATTTCTTCCCCCAAATCAATGAATTCTTAGTAACAGCACAGTAATTATTACAATAGCCATTATTATAAGTCTAAAATGAGAGTAATTGCAGAGGTTTGATAGAAAGCTAAGAAACGAGATGTTAATCTGAAACAAAGAGTTTAAATACAGAATTATGATATACTTGGCTCTCTGTAGCGTAGCTGTCAGGCTCGGGCAGTTCGCTGGTCAATAGTGACATTCTGTGTGTCAGTGAACAGAGTCTCCTGATACCTTAACCTGCAGTTCACACATTACTGAAGCTCCAACTGTCGAACATTCAAGTCCCTTGGTACTACTGCAGCTTCCAGGCTCTCCTGACTGGCTCATGTTTCATTCTTTGGCAATTTGCCCTAATGATATCCCTCAGGAGCTTTCAGACCCTCTTCTTTTCCATATTTAATCGTGTTATATTAATCTGAGTGCTGAGCAAACTATGCTGCACAAATTGTAATTGTCCATGATTTCTGCTGCAATAGTCTTAGAATTATTTTTTAAAATTATTTTTACTGTAAAAATACATGTACAAAATTGCAGTATAATTTTTATTTACAAGTCTTAATGTCCAAGACAGCCAGGGTGTGAAAGCTTTAACTGCTGATCTGTACCACAAAGAAGGTGTGTTTTTTCCCTATAAAATCCCTAAAGTTTTAGCACTTGCTCTATGTACAGGATTTACATTTTATTTTACCAATTAATTTTGTTAGTGTAAAAGTACATGTGTAATAAACAGTGCTATTATCAAGTTAAGCTCAGATAGGTATTCTGGTGGAACAGAAAACATTAGGACGGTCTTATCTCTTTCCATAAGCTTGGAAACATTATGTCTTCTACATGAGGGTTTCCCCTTTTTAAAAACTGGGTTTTTTTTTCTTTATTTTATAAGGTTTGTAGTGTTTTATTTGCTGAATATAGGCTACCTCATTTTGAACATTATCTCATTCTGTTTTCTCATTCTGTTGTAACTCTGTGGCAGCCTAATAAAATAGATAAATTTGAGTGGCCCCTGATAGTAAAGTGGTATTTATCAAATTTGAATTCTTTTGGTATTGCAGATTATTTTGCTCACTTGAGGAGTGAACTAGACCACGTTTCTAATCAATTCCACAGTTTTTTTCTGGGGGGTGGGTGGGGCCTTTTTGGTGATTGTTTGTTTGCTTGGTTGATTTAGAAAAATATATTTTTGAATGGTAAGCAGATTGTAACATTTCCTTTATTGGTCACGGATTCCTTCATTTGCTGGTGCTGCTAGTGCCAGACTTGCCAGTCTTTGCTTTGGGAAGGGAATTTTGGAAAATTATAATAAAGTTGCTTTGCTGTCACGGGGAATATTCACTTCAGATTTTTTTAAATGTAGTTTAGAAATCAAGTTAGTAACACAAACAGAAATTAATCCTGCTCCCGAGTTTAAGGCTCTTCTGCGGCTTCATGCAGGTCCAGGTGAGATCCAGTTGTTCTGAAGAGCAGAAGCGTGCACCAAAAACTCCTCAGAGTCTTCCCTGCTCAGTGGAGCTGAGTACAGCTGGGGTGTACTTCAGTTCTGTATGTTAGTGGCTGTATCCTTGTTTGATAAACATAAAGTAGTACATGTTTATTTTTTTATTGTCAAGGATATAGCTGAGCATGGCTAAATTTTCATTGTCTTGTCAGTCTGACTTCCTGAAAACATACTTTTATATGTATATTGGAGTTCTTCATAGATGCATTTAAGCAATTAAAAGCAATTTAAAATAGGTGGTTTGGGGAGGTTAAGATTCTTACACATCTAAAAGTTGATTTAAAATTTTGTATTTTCTTTTTATTCACATATTTTGTTGCCAATTCTGTGTGTGTATTTTTATTTTTAGTTAACCGCTTGTGTTCATGCATCGGCTGCATTGTTATATCCAATGTATTGGCAACACATTTACATCCCAGTGCTCCCTCCACATCTCCTGGACTACTGTTGGTAAGATGGCTAACCCATTACCTGAGATTCTTACCTCTCTTGTAATTCTAACTGATATAAACATTAAGTACTTATGTGACTAAATATACAGGATCCAGTTTATGAAAGCACTTAAACCGATGCTTAAATGATGAACTTCACAAGACATATTTCAGCGTGCCATTACGTGGTGCTTGAGTTACAGTGCTGATTACTATCAGTGCAGCATTTAAAATCATGTTTATAATAACTGTTCCTGTTTTATTGCTAGGGGATGCATTCAGTAGTTTAGATATGGCTGTGTTAGGGTTTTCTTTTATTTGGTATTTATTTTTAGATAAATGATACTGGTAGAAGCATTCAAAAAAACTCATCTTTTTTTTAGAATGGAACATTAGTATGTTCGGTGTATGAATCAGTGTTTCCCTTAGGTCTATACAGTGTTTTAATATTTGTATTTTAGATTCAGTCAGGTTCAGAATCCTATCCAACACCTTCCAGAAAGAGTTTAGAAATCTCCTTTTGCTACTTCCAAAATTTTGATTGTAAGAATTCTGCTGATGTGCTTCTGCTCACATGACAGACCTCATGGTTTTGGCAAAATTTAAGTTGAAGAAGAAAGAATCCCTTCTTGAGTAATTTCTGATCCATCAAGGGATGATGTTTCCACATGCCTGCATTTTAAGATTTCAGACTAAGAAGAGATCTGTTTTTTTTTATCCTTAGTGGTGCCAGAGGTACCAAGTGAGAGTTTCCATTAAAGCACCTTTCCGTTAAAGGAACTGGAGACTTTGAGTTTAACTAGATGTATGGATCTGTGCTGGAAAATGAAGCTTTTAAATCCATTCAAGAGATTAGGAATTTTTGTTGTGTATAAAAATCAAGGCCAACTCAGATGCCTACCAATCCCAAGTCCATGTTTCTGTTACTAATATTTTTCTTCACAGGAGTAAATTATGCTTGTATGTTTGCTGGACATTGTTTAGCTATTTTTTCTGGATTCTATAAATATTAATGTTCCATTGAACTCCACCCAGTCTATTGAACTTCTTGTTTTCAAAGAAATTCTCATTGTGTTTCCTTAAGTCACTTGATGGTTTTTCTTCAAGTTTAGAATATTTGCCCATGATATAGCTTTTTCTGTGGTAGTTCCTATACATCATATGTATATTATTTATTGTTTTTAATGAGAAATCAAATATTCTTCTCCCACTCCTCCCTTTACTTTCAACTACAGCTAAGCCTTTCATCTTTAATGATAGTTTTCTTTTGAAGAAATTCTGTCCTAATTGTTTTTCCTCCTAGCTTTGATAAAATTCTCTAAGATGGGGGTAGAGCTTGGATGTATTTGTTTAGTTGTTGTATTACTTGAGCTTACTGCCAGAAGCTTTGTAATTTCTTCAGTATCATCCATAAATGCTGTTCTCAGAAGGTTGATCAACACCTTTATTCAAGCTGTACCCTGCAGAGTACATCCTGAATACTAGAAGTTTTTTTTTTTTTTATTTCCCCTCCGAAGCACAGATAATGTTTCCAGAAATAATAATGTTGGATGCTGTACACAGCTTCTTGTGATGATGATAATAGTTGAGATTCTAGGTCATTATGGCTTGACCTGAGAATTTTTTTTACTCATTAAAAAGAAGCATGGAGTTTCTTAACCTTGTAAAACTCATTTATATCCTTTTTTCTTTTTCACAGTAGTGCAGCAGAGTGGGGAAGAAATTACTTTTTTTTTTTAGAGATGTTCAAGTGGAAACATAAAGTTCATGAAAAGAAGTACACAACTGATGATTTTTACCACAGTATCTACAATTCAGATCTTTTAATTCAGATTTTTGTTCATTTACTTTTCTCCGTTCGTGCCTGGTTTGAATACTTATTTTGTTATGTTGGAACAGTCTAATAAAAGCATATAAAATACTTAGCTTTCCTTATGTTTTGGGCTACTAATAGTAAATAAATATTTTTCTCATAAATATACAATATATCAAGTTAGAAAATCTTCATGAAGTCAAAGTTTATACTCTGCCAGACCTAGTGTGCAGTGCCTCTTACATCCTATCAGGCAACCTGATATACCTACTAGTTTTAGACATAATGTAATGGGTGCTCTTAAAGTAGTCTAAACCCACCAGAACTGAGCATGAGTATGGATTGTAATGCTGTCTGGATTGGCCAGGTTATGAGTACTTACAAGGTCCAGTGTGTGAATATACTGTGTATTTATTTACTTCAGGATGGTTTTTTCCCCTCAGAGAGATTATCTCGGCCTCAGATTCCATTGTGAGAACTCAAATGTGAGAATTGGAACAACCATCTAAAAAAGAAGAGACAATGATTTTTGTTTTCTAAAATATAGCAAAAATATTAGGCAGTGAAAGTAATTTTTATTTTAGCTCTAGAGGAAAAAAACACAGCAGAGTTGCTAAAAAGTTGTTTTTTCTGAAAATTTTTTAAAGACTCTTTTATTTTCTACATTTAAGGAAGCAAGAAGATATCGTTGCTCTCAACCCACTTGGTGGCTGGCTTTCAAGAAAGCTTTTACAAAAATTACATTTGAGCATTGATACAGTAATTATATTTGAATAGAATTAATCTTTGTAAAGAAAGCTAATTTCATCAAATTTCTGTGTAATTTCTTGGCAAACTAAGTCACTGATAAAAGAATGTATGACAGTTTTGTCTGTGGATGATAAAGCATCTGTTTTAGTGATGCTCTGCTAAGAATATAATGCAATTACAAAATTCAAGTTACGATTGCAACATGTCTTTTTATAAGATTTGGTCTCTTCTGAATTGGGATATGCACGCCTGTTTTCTTGAGAATGGGACAATTATTTTCCAATTAACTTGCATGTTTTGCATAACTTAGTACTTACTTTAGGCAACAATGTTGTAGATTAATAACATTTTTGGTAATAATACGCATAAGCAAGAGAAAAACTATATAGCAGCTCCCAGTAGCATCATAGTAAGCAATTTAATGTACTTATTACAAACCTCTGCTGTTAAGGCTACAGAATCCAGCAGTAATAAAATTCATTCTTTGCTGAAAATGATCAAATGGGCTTTCCATACCTGCAGTTTTTATTTCATGCATTTCCAAGATGTGTTTATCTAATTAGCTTTGTAGCTTTATTCTGTTGACTTCTCAAAATTGAAATGATGTAGCTGTTGCTTTGTTCCATAAAAAAGAGCTACTCACTACCCTTTTCAATGACAGATTTATTAATGGAGCAAATCATCAGCTATTTTAAGTCAGTACAGGCCTGGTGAAGCTGCTAGAACAGTGTCGGTGTACAAGAAAACAAGTGTGCATAAAATGCATACATGATATAGTGCTTATTTTCACTGTAGTTTCTCCAGTTTATGTTATTTGTAATGCTAAGGTAACTCTGATATGATGAATCTGAGCATCTATTTTGATGCATATTCAGAAGAATCCTCAGTTACATGTCAATCATAGTCATTCTCATTAGTTTGGTTAAATACGTGATGTAGTATAGAGCATTCTCGGAATTATATGTAAAGCTATCCAGTACCTCACTGAATATATACGCATACCTGCTCTGGGGGGGACGCTCATTTATGATTCCAGGTAGCTTGAGTTTAGTTCACAAAGACATAAAGGCCTTAGCCTGGATGAAGTCATAAGGACTTACTAAAATTTTTCAGAATTGAGTAAGGAAAAGATACATGGGAATATAGGGGTCTCCATTTCCCATTTTGGAAGGCCCGTTGCTTAGAAACCTTAAGCCGTAACAGTTTGAAGTTTCAGCAAACCTTTATTTTGATACTATAACCACAATGACAGCTTGTTTTGGCCTCAGGTAGTCTGGGTTTTGAGTGGTTGGGGTTTTTTTTTTTTGTTGTTGTTGTTNATCCTCTTCTGTGGGACATTGTTAATGAGAGCAGTTGGCTAATCCATAGCGTGTACAGATTTTTCTAAAACTGGCTGCAGCCAGTGAGAATCGCTACTTTTGCTCCCAGAGTTGGGACCAAATTGATGTGGCCACGTGAACTGGTGTGGTGAAGCCTCTCCCCAGGCCTCAGGAAGTCAATTGCCAATCAGTTAGTGCCAGTGGCTCAAATCTCGGATTGAATTAATACAATGGGAGAAATTATTATATGCCGGTTATCTGTGTAACTTCATATAAGTCATCTTAACTTCCATTTATTTTTCAGAGATTATTTTTATTTAGTTTTTCCCTCTACTCTCTTAGTACTTAGTTTCTCACCAAATTGCTTAAACCAGCCTATCTATGACTTCTCTGGAGTGAGTATTTTTAGTCACCTTGCAGTACCCAAAAGTGTGGTGATGTTTTTTCCCTTCAGCACTGGATACTGAGTGTATTCTTTGTCAGATGTTGACAGAACATATTCACTAGAGGGAGAAACAGAAGGTAATAGGTAACCATGATAAATTAGCCTAACTAATTGAGTTTCTTGCTTGCATACTGCAGGAGCTCTCATTCTGAGAGCTTTGTGTGGATATGTGTTTTATTTTGAGAATGTAGTTCCTTGTCTTGTTCAAACTGAAAATGAGAAGTTTACCATCTCGAGCTAAATAGGATACGATACAGCTTTCAGAGCAAACCTAGGAAGGGTTTCCAAAGTGCATTCAGACTAAGAATGGCGTTAATGATGCTTGCGTTGCAGTGGGGTGATACTAACTGGTACCATAGTCTCCAGAATGATGTTTTAAGACCATCATAATTCTAGAGAGACCACTTTTGGAATAGCTGCTAGTCTAGGTCTGACATACGGTATGGTTGGTTATTGAAACTAGGTATGGCAAGCTGGTTAGCAAGCCTTACAGGTCTTCTCGATCATACTTCCACAGTTAGGAACACTGACCTTTATTTTGTTGTTGTCTTTACTGTAGAGTCAAAAAGAAAAGCAAAGAAAAAATTGTCTTGTCTAAAACGGTGAATGTTAACTAGGGACTGTCTGTACCAAGATTTTAAATATTTTTGCTCCACAAATATTGTGGTACTTAAAACAATAATTTGGTCTTTTTCACTTCTTTTCTTCAGTGCACCAATGCCTTATCTAATTGGGGTTCACTTAAGCTTAATAGAGGTAAGTTTACTATACGCTTCTGTGTACTGGTAGGCATGAGGGGTGTGTGCCATCAATGATAATTTTAATAGCAATGCTTCAGAAATAATCCCTGTTTTTTAGCATACAGTGTTACAAAATCTAAACTTCAGATGCTTTACAAAGTAAAAAATGTCCCTCTTTGAAATCTTACTTTTAAAATGTTTTATGGAGACATGTAAGCACTATGTAATGATTTTTTTTAATGTATCTATTTAATATCTCTATGATAGCTTTCTTCTTGCTTTTCTAGAGGTTCAGCAACAGATTTCCCAATAATAGGCATGGTTAAAATTTATTTTGGAGTTGCCATCAATCAAAATTCAGTATCATTCTGATTTCCCAGATAATTTACACTCCTGTCCCACTGAAAATGAGTCTAACATTCGTCTCATGACTTTCATAACTATTAATTTTAGAAATGAGTATTTCTTGCCAAAAACCAAGAGGTTACCTTCTCAGATTTAAACATACAGCAAAACAATAGAACTCACGTAAGTGACAAGTCATAAATAGCTGGGTCATAAATAGCTTTGCTTCTTTTTGTAACCATTTGATAACACCATTAATCCTACATGTGAAGTCTGACTATCATGCAGAGTAGGTAATTGATTGGGGAAGTTTATTTGATTTACACTTCTGCTAAAGCTGTTTCTAAGGATCAATTCACATTTGCTAAGATGATGAGGTGGATTCTCCCCCAGTCTGAGCCACTAGCACTTTTGTGTTTCCAGAAAAGAGCTTTTTATTTTGTACACTTCTTAACTTCAGGCATAGCTTTCTGTTCTCTCAAGTCAAGTTCTTATGCTCTGCATACATTGATTGTAATATCTTGATTAGGATCTTTTTCCTTATTCCATCAGAAAATAATGGAACAGAAAGCTTTGCTCTGAAAAGAAGTCTCTCAGTTCCTTCTGGAATTATTTCCTGGACCACGCTATTATGTATTACTGTAGGACCATATAGAAAAGAGTTCTAGCATTTTTTCCTGTGTTGTGGTTTAACCCCAGCTGGCAACGAGGACCATGCAGCCATTCACCTGCTTTCTACCCACGTTCAGTAAGGTAGGGAAAAGAGGGAGAAAAAGAAAAACACCACCCACCTTGTGGACTGAGATAAAGACAGTTTAATAGAACAGCAATGGGAGAGAAGAATACAAATAATGCTAAACAAATATACAATATAAAGTGATGCAAAACAAATTGCTGTCACCACCTGATGATTGATTGCCCAGCCTCTCCAAAGCAGCGATTGCAGATCCCTGCCCCCTGGCCAACCCCCATTTGTATACTGAGCAAGATGTCTGTGGTATGGAATATTCCCTTCCCCAGTTTGTCCTGCCTCTGCTTCTTCTCAGTTTCTATGGGAAGCTGAAAAAGTCCTTGACTTACTATAAACATTAATTAGGAACAACTAAAACAATATATGTTATCAACATTATTCTCATACTAAATCCAAAACACAGCAGCTACTAGAAAGGAAATTAACTCTATCACAAATGAAACCAGGACATCCTGAAAGGAGCAAACTGTTTAATACTTACCTGCTAATCAGGTTAATTGATGAAAGATTGTTTCGTCCATTCTTCTATAATACTAGTAGTTATCACATACCTGGGACTTAAATAAATCTGCAAATAATTGCATAGTTTTCTCTGTTTTTCATTTGATTATATGATTAACATCCTGTCTTTCACAAATGTGAGAGAACGAGATGTTATTATAGCATATGCATAGTTCCGATATGTTTAACTGTGTTTTGTGTAAATCTTGGCTTTCAAGAATTTATTTCTTGAATATGATTGTATTTCAGAGATTATTAATATAACCTTACTGTTTGATGAAGAGGAAGTGTTTTTAACCGCTACTCTGAATCCTGCACCTAATTCACAAATCCTAGATCTAAAGCTCAAAATGTAGTTTTTGCCATTATTATCATCTTTTGTAAAAGAATCGTTTCTAATCTAGCACATTATAAGAAAAATGTACTTCAGGAGAATGCCATAGTTAAATGCTTTTCCATGGTATTTTTTTCCTCTTAACAGAGAGTAAAAAATAGATCACTGGAGGATGTGGTTTTGCTAAATGTTGACACAAACACTCTAGAAACCCCTTTTAATGACCTGAACAACCTACCTGGTGAAGTGGTGAGTCTTACACACATTTCATTCTTTCTTTTTTATATAGGTGCTTGAATTACTAGAAGTTATTTTTGCCTGTTTTTGCTAACTGCTGTAAAAGGAATAAGGGGGTGAAAAGCACCAAGTGCAGACCCCTATATTTGAGATTTTTACCTTTTTGACAGCTGAGGAGATGTTGAATGGAACATCATATTCCTTATTGTAAAAGTAGGATCATAATTATAAAGCTAGCTGCATTCATTAGGCATAGCTGCTTTAAACGCAAGAGTCTCTTCATCTCATCTTAATCATTATATTACAAAGTAGGCATTGCTGTCTGCCTAGTGGCATGTCTTGCAAAAGAATGAGAGAGTTTTTGAAGGCAAAAAGAAGAAGGGGGCCAATTATCGGCTTCTGCTTCCCTGCCACCTGCCAGCGCTTTCCTTTTAATTAATGATCTGATGGCACTGGTCAATATAATAAGAAATGCTTGTACAGTTGGGGTCAGAAAATTCAGGCTTTGATCTTCTTCAACTTTCTGAAACATTTATTTGTTTTCTCTAAATTATTTCAGTTTTATTTTAATCTCTTCTATCCTGCTGAGGGCTGCGTGAATGAAAACCTATACTGTTTGTCATTTGCTTTGGCAGAGCAAAGACTGCTTACTTAGAATTCTATTTGTAAATTAAACTGCAAACCCAGTTTGTCATAAAAGACATCTGATCCTTTTGAAATGACGAAAACTGTCTTTTGTCTGTAAAGGATGATAAATTAAGTGCCAGTTCTTTCTGGACTTTGATCTTGCAGAAGGTGTCGTGTCCCCCCTCTTCCCCACCCCCTCNGTATATAATTTTTAAATAGTCACAAAATTCACTTACTTTGTTTTTCCCAGTAGAGCTCTAAAAGAGTATCATTGTGAAACCACTGTTTTGATTATATAGTTATAGATGCTTAAGCTATCACAAATGGTTGTCAGCACAAAGAATTTAATATCAAAATGTGAAATCAAAGAGTTACATTTTCTGAAATTGTAAATCATAAAAACAAACTGTCTTAATCGAAGTAAGGAATACTATGACTTACTATGACATACTATGTCTTTTTATTTTGGTTGGTAATTTATATATATATTGGTAAAATAGAAATCAAACTCTTGATGATTATAATAATGTCAGTTCCCTTTGATTTTAATTATGTTAAAATCTAAACTTTTTACAGATCATCTGGTCAGTCTTTGGACTCAGTATCAATATCAGAAAATTGTTCTGATGTTTTGTGATTTTATGTTAGTGCATGAAATCGTACACACAGAGGTATTTCCAGTAATTTTGACTGTACTCTGTTGTTGTAGAGTATTACTAGTTAGTAAAAAATGACTAATTTTCTGTTTTGTCAGTAATTTTAACTGACCTTGGATTCAATGAATAAGGTTGAGGTTATAATGTCATGGAGGTACATACTTCTTGTCAAATAATAGCTAGAATTGAGAATTAGGCATCATGTTCCGTAAGACACTGGAGTTGTAGCTGGGGGATAAAAGGAAAAATGGATATTTCTGCAATGAGAGGGACTTTTCATGTATCTTATAGATGCATATCAAAATGATCTCCAAATGAGTAGGCTAACATGAAGAAAATAGGGATACAGATCTTCATACCTTTAGAAGTGTATTCTCCTCCAGGACATGTGCATTTTACTTTTATTAATGTTAATGACGGTTATCCAAGTGTATAGACTATGCAGTAGGGTTAAAATATTTCATTCCGTATCTAATACAGAACAACACAGAACAACTATGTCTTATGCAAAATGTATTTGCAGAATTTGAGGATTTTATAATGAAGCTTTTAATTTGAATATTCCCATTTCTTCCTCTACTTCAATCTGTAAAACACTTTAATGAAAACAATGTAATGGAAAACATACACAATTATAGTTGGAAAAGCTGGTAACAAAAGGCACAGACAGTGTCCGTGTTTGGCTCATAAAATGACAAAATGCTTGTCTGCCTTTTGCATTCATGAGGGACAGTGCAACTGCTAACATCTTGGTGAAAAAGTGTAAGGAGTGCAGAGTCAAAATAGTGATTTAAACTTAGCACATTAAAGAAAATGTCAAAGATTCGTATGTGAAGCATTTTAACCTATATAAATTAACCTTATAAGCATACATACAAAGCTTCTGATGAAAAAAATATAATGAGTACCTCTCATTAAGGGTGTTAATACAGAATGAAGAACAGGAAATACAAAAGACGCTCTAGTCTTACTATCCCTTTTCAAAAATTGATTCCAGGTTGGTTAACAGCCTAACAAAAAAAAAAGCAGCATTTTCAAAGAGTTTTCTAAAACTGTTTCTTGTGTCCGAAGGAAATTGACTAATTATTTTCTTGATCAATAGGCCTGATGATGTCCTTGCAGCATAGGTATTTAAGTTTACCCATGTATAAGTAATGTGTCGATTAAAATGCTCTGATTGTGATTTTTTTTTTCCACGATAAATTTCAGATCGAAAGAGCATTATTATATGGCATTGTCTAATAAACTGTATAATAAATTAACTGAGATTTAAAGGCATTTTTAAATCATTCACTTAAGCATTTAAATTATAGTTACAGGCTAGGTGACTTTCTATGCATGTGAACTCTATTATTCTGTCAGACTGACCAGTGGTCTTGACTGCGCAAAGGTCAGTGGTCACAGTTGTCCTGAATTACCAGTCCTTTTTTCATGCAGACCCTCTGCTGCGTTGCATGCTGTAATCTTCTTAATGGCTTCATTCCAATATTCACACATAATATTTTAGATTTATTGACTGTTAGAAATACTACCATGCCAGTAGCAGTTCCGCTACTCCTAAGGTATTTAAAATTGGAAAAATAAATCAGGGCTAGACTTTCAGGAATCCTTTGTTTTCTTAGATGGGGAAAAAGCTCCCTCTTTTTCCTCTCTTCTGACAAGAACACTTGTTTTTGAATTTCATCATTTCACTGTGAATTTGTCTATTATTTTTTTAATTAAAAAAAATTAAAGTCAGTAGCCACTTCTATGGAAGTAAATCTTCTAGTACAATAATTAGATCACCACTTCAATAGTGTACGATGTTAGACAAAGAACATTTGTGATGTATGTAAATTAGTGGAGACCATAGACACACATTTATAAAGTTTGGGCCTGATCCTGCAATACCTACTTGCAGTTAACTGACAAAAAGACTACTCCTTTGCTTCAAATTGAACACTTTCAGAAAAAGCTTGGAGAACTGAGGACATCACGTTTAGCAGCCAAGTCTCACTGACTTCTCCGTAGACTAAGCAGAACTTTTATAAATATGATCTGCCGAAAGCAATAGGACTTATCGGTATCTAGCATCTTCTGTGATCGTTAAATATTGTTAACCATAAAATCTACAGAGCTGTTGAAAGATCCATAGCCTTTGTAGCGTGTGGTGCCTACACACTATGATGCAATGCAGACTCTAAATGGGTTTTTAGAGTTTTAGTTTTGAGATTCCTAAAGTCACAGCATTTTAACACCGTAAATTGGATATATGAATATTAATGTTCTAAAAGCAGCATTCGAGAAGTAAGATGTAATTCACATAGAAAACTGAACAGTTACTTTATAAAACAATAACGGAGAGTGCAAATTATTTCTGAAAATACAATGATTAATAGTATAACTAAGTTATGGTCAATGTGTAACAGAGCAACTAAAAGGATTTTTTGTAAAATTTACATATCATAATTTATTAAGTTTTCCCATCAGAAAATAGCCAAAAATTTTACTATTGTATTTTAGAAACTAAGAGCAGTCAGCAGTGTTTGCAGTGTTATGAGGTAACTATTTATTTTGAATAAACTCTTAAAATTGAAATTCTCTTGAACCTTGATATAATTTTAGAAGCTAGAACATGAGATTGAAAAGTACAACTAGTTTTGAAAGGATTTTCATTTAAGTAGTTTTTTAATCTAAAAGGTGTTTGTGATTAAATGCTGGAGGGCTGAGATGCCTCTGTGTGTGTAGACAGTATCAAATATGTAGGAGTCCTTTCATTGGTGATACTGATTTAAATAATTTTGGATTCCATTTAGTGGTTTTGTTTCTCTTCTTTGCCACATTTTCTCACTTCTTCACTGCCTGCTTTTATGGTGACGTGATCTGATGTGGAACACCAAAATATAGTTTAAAGCATAGCAACTGTCACTGATACCAGATAAATACCTGGATATCTTTTTTTCTGAGATCTAGTAGTAATTCCCAGTGCATGGTTCTGCATTTCTCAGGCAACAAATGTTTGAATACTTCTATAAGTACTTAAATTTATATCTGTGCTTAAATTTTTGCAGGAGCAAAGACTTTGATTAATAGTTACATAATTTTATTAATTTAGTTTTTAACTTTATGTGCGATTCTATTCTTCCACTCGCATGAATACTGAAGAGATACTAGTCATGCTTTGTTTCTGATTAGGTACTTGTATTTTAGGAATCTTAAAAGGACACTGGGTGACTATTTTAAAAATTAATATTTTTTTTAAATGACCAACACAATATGTTTCTACATTTTAGATATACTTACATGTTAAAACAAAATAAAAATCACATATCAATCTCATGATTTCTACACCTCTAAAAATATTCTATTGATTTTAAACCTTCCTGAAGCTGAGTCTTCTTCATTTAACTAACAATGAAATCACCTTCCTATGATAAGCCGTTGCTAGGAGAAGATAAAACCAGTTTGCTTCTAGTGTAAATTAATAATACCATTTCTGAAACGGATCACTAGTGTCTTCCAGAAATAAATTTTAACAGCATTCTAACCCCTGTCGTTGGTTTGTTTGCAGTTTTTTTTTTTTTAAACTTTAAGACTTGCAAGAAGGGTAGAAAAAATGTTTGGCATTCTTAATCATAGATAGATAGATAGAAGGATTAAAGCACATATGAGGAAAAGATTTCGATAAAAATGAATATCCAGAACTGTGGATTTTCTTTGAAATTTTAAGAGCTATTACTGATGTCGCCCAACAGGGTCTCACAATTCCTTGGTTTTAGGTTCATGGATCTAAGCAATCACAATCCTGCTCTGCACCAAGTCGTCCTCAGTAGTTCAAAGCACCCAGTCTTTTATCTGTACCTACTGTATTGACTGTAGTAACTACTTTATCATGCTACCTGTGATTAAACTGTGGAACAGGGAGAATTTGCCAGCACCCTATCCAAATGTGCAGCTTGTGTTTGCCATCACTTGGTGGTGGGATAAGCCCTGAGAACGTGCTGTCCCTCTGCATGCATATTTGTTGACCTCAGCTTGAAGGAAGCCTAGGCAGGTCTCAAGGGTGCTTCAGGAGTGCTTCAGCCAGGACTCCAGTTGTAATGATTGGGAAATCGAGGTTGTTGGTGTACATTTTCTGAAGAGCACTGTGTTCCTAGTACTTGTGCAGAATTACTTGAGAGCTCTTCCTGCCTTTTAGCATAGTCCCCTGAGAGAAGCAGAAGTTGGAGAACTTTCTTTGAATTCCAGCATATTCTTTTTGAGGCTAGAACTCCCTCCAGGATGACAGCACAAAAAATGTGCATCTGACTTACATGTTTTTGTGCTAGAGAACCCTCCTTCAAATTGCCAGCCCATGGGATGTTCTTAATATTGTTGAGCTAATAGTACCAATACTACAAGGAAGAGGGAGATTTGTTGCTTTCTATTGTTCTTTTTAACATGCTTTTGCCTGAAGCATCCTGTTTATCAATTCATGTTGGAGTACATAGGGCCTGAGAAAATCAGAAAATACCATTTTCCTTCACATCACCCTCTTGTCCTATAATTCCTCTGCTCTGCATCATCTTCACCCCTTTCTTCTCTGACCCTGTCTTATTGTCTGGCATTATTTCCTCAAACTCACAAGATACAATTTAGAAGATTGTAGAAGTAAAGAATGTAGAGAATTTTCTACCTATTCTATCCCTTATATTTAGAAGATGCTTTGTCTGTCATGACAGAGATAATGTTTTAACCTTGCCAGTTCCTTTTTGACTTCATGTTACTACTTTTGGTGTAGTGAAATTGAGCTAATTTGAGCTATTTTTGTTTGCTTGTTTGTTTGNAACGTAAATGAGCCTTGGTGTATGCTTTCCATGGGCTAAACGAATCAGGCTCTAAACTTTTATCTAGATCTATGGAGCTCGGATATAAATTGAAAAGATCACAGCTATGGGGAAAAGACCTATACTGTAAAGGCCTTTCTGCATAGATTATGAACATCATAACTCAATAATTTTTTTTTCAAAACTATAGTTATAATTGGACCCAATGGGGGTCTCTCTCTTTGATCAGATCACAGTAACTGTGACTTTACACTGGAAAATGTCACTACTGTGAAGGTTTATCACCTGTAGAGCTGGTCTTTTCTCTGATGCCATGTTCAGTTCTCATTAGCATTATTCAAAGTTTAGTTGTTAATTAGGTTGACACTTCAATTACAATCATCATCTACAAGAGCAGTCAGGACTTCTTGCATAAAGAAACAAAAAGATACTCATTCTTGCATATATTTCTATAAGAATGAAAGCTGGTGTGGTGATCGTTTGTTTATAATGCTCTGTTTAAAGAATAACCCTAAATGTTACTTTGTACAGTTTTTACTGACTAAAATATTGCTTTAGTGTATATATATTACAATACAAAGAGAACAAGAAAATGACAATAATAACACTGATAGAGGAATGTACAAANTTGATGGGTGCATTTCCCTTATACATTATGTTATTATTATATATATATTATAAATTTATATTTCCCCTGGAATGAAATAAACCATACAGGGGAAAAAAACCACAACAAACCAAAGCCAACAACAACAAAAAACCCTAAAGCAAAAAAAACCCTAAACAAACAAAACACCCTCCCAAACAAAACAAAAAAAACCCAAACCAAAACTTGTATTAATTTATTTTTTTCCACC